>JAVTVY010027618.1:0-114579 GCA_036873755.1 Hanleya hanleyi
ATGTGTATCCGTCAGATACAGTCTAGGTATCGGATAACCCTCAAACACTGTTGAGAGCATCTATTTAGAGCACCATTAAGCATTTCTGAACAAGAAATACCGTAATAGATAACCATTTCTGAGTTTATTGAGTTGTTTAAACTACACGGTTTATGGAAAAATTAGGTAATAAAGATAGGATTTGGTTAGATTATATTGGGTCTGATTTTAGTTAGACTGGGGATCGGCTAGGCCCCGGAAGCTCTGGGGTTCTAGGCAGCGGGAGACGCATTCTGGCCAATTCCCAATGGATAAAATCGCAAATCATCTCTCAATTATCGCTCGTATTTTGATATTTTTGTGTTTTTTTGTGAGGGTTCCTGGAATTGTTTTTGAAAATCTAAACGTGAAATGGCGCGTTCTGGCATTTTGACAGCTATTTCCCACTTTCGAGAACTGTATTTTTTAGACTGATGTACAACGAAAAGTAGAATGGATTTTGAAATGGAATTAATCACTTTACTCTACTGAGGAATTTTTGCATTTTGACGGAATATTTGGACTTTTGTAGAGTGAACTAACGGAACCAACTTTCTTCTCTCTGGTAGGTCGGGGATATTCTTAAATCCAGATTTAAAATTGTGCTTTCTAGAGTGTACAGCCTATTTTCGACTTTTCGACCGCAGCCTGGCCCCCCCCCCCCCTAAATATTTTCGCTATCTCTAAGGCTAGAGGGCTGAAACTTACCACACTATATCTTTGGGTCAAGCTCTAGAAGAAAATGCAAAAAAAATCCAAGATGGCCGCCATGATGACGCCACAAACGTCATTTTCTAAAAGAGCATTTTGAACGATTTTGGGTAAAAATCTTCGAATTTGTTTACTTTGATTTTTCTTCGCAAAAACTGCATGATAAATTAGTAAATAATAATCTGGTATGAAATAAAATAAGTTTTGCCCACTTTTCTATACAGAAAAGTAAAAATATGACGAAACATCACTTTTTCTGGTACCCCACATGGCCACCATTTTGAAATTACCAATGACCCTCTGCTCGTGAGGTTATGCAAATAGGCTCAAAATGATAATAATGATAATTTATAACGTGACGAAGTTTCTGCTCTTCATTTTTTGGCATTTCGGAGATATCGCAGAAAGTTTGTTGGGGGGGGGGGCATTTTGACACTCCCTCCCCCAGGGCTGGTAGGGTTAATGGGGGAAGGGAGGGAGCGGGAAAAATCAGGGGATGTTTTTTTGTGATGCTAAGACATATGGTTTCAGTAAAATGCATAGAATCGCGTTGAATCAATATGCGAATTTTTGTGTAATTTTTGAAGAACTGTGGCGAAAACATCACTTTTCTGGTACCCCCAATGTCCGACATTTTGAATTTACCCATGATCCTCTGCTCGGGGGGTCATACAAATAGCTTCAAAATGACCCCAATATGATAATCGGAAAAGTCACGGAGTTTCAGCTCTCAATCGTTCCGCAGATACGAGCAAAAATCAACAAGGGGGGAGGGGCGTAAAGTGCCCCCCCCCCAGGCCTGGTAGGGTTAAGGTACAGGGGCGTCGGAAGCAAATTCAAAGTGGTACAGCCACTATCCTATCACTTTAGGCGAGAGTCCAGGGGCCGCCAGAAGCTTAATCACAAGATCCGGTACGGACCGGGAAAGGTAGAATGCACCCAGAAACAACCTAGCGTGTATGACAAGTTGAACAAACGAACAACGAATTTGTATGAAGAAAACTAATTTTTTGTTTCGTTGATAAAATAACGTGAACATCAAACGGCATCATGCATATGAACGCACGCACATGTTATTAATTCACAGTCGGTGGTCAGAGCCGCTATCAAATTCACTGGCGCTCTGGACCGATCAAAGTCTTCTTCAACTTGGAAGCTATCAAAACTGCGTAGTTCGTTTGCTTTTCATTTTGTGTTTATTTATTTCTTTTTTCGTTTTTTGTTTTTTCTTTCTTTCATATTTTTGTTTATTGCGCAAAAGTGGTACAGCCATGGCTTCCTACGCCCTTTACGTGAAAGGCTGTTCAATCCGGAACTAAGTCCCGACAGTTATGTTTTTTATTGCATGGCCTGTCCATTTCTTAAAACTTTAAGATATCCAACACTTTCGGTTCAGCCTTCATGATTTATTTTTGAGACCCTCATAAGACTTATACAGACGGACAACCTAGAAAATTGTCGAATTTACAAATGCAAAATGCTGCGCCCTGCTGCATTCTGATAATAGTAGGCTTTTTACCGCATCACATTTGCCATTCTCTCTGGAAAACTATCAAAACTTTAGTAGTGTTTATTTATTTTTCCGGCTCAACTTATTTGGGGGCTACAACCCCCGTAGCCCCTTCCCCCGCTCCGCCGTGCCTGTTAGATACTCCGGCGGTAACTGTATCATAATATTATTGACTCCGGCGGTAATCAGATCTCACTCCGCCGTATGTTGTATCACCACTTCCACACAGGTCATATTCAAGGGTCTCAAAATCATCGAAATTCTTCTTTTCACATATAAATATTATCTTGCCATTAAAAGGCAACCTCGTTCTACACAACGTTCGTAGATATATTCTTGATTAATGGATGTAATTGTCTATTTAGAATTATCTCGTTCTCAAAAACTCGTCAGCTAGTTAAATAAACGTATCATCTAACGACTGAGACAATGTGATATTGTTGATAGGGTATGGTTCTGACATATCAACGTAAAAATCAACAAGTTGTCCTACCATTTTCCGCGCCCTTCCCTCCGGCGGAAGTTGACCCTCCGGCGGAAGTTGGAGCAGCCGTTTGGTATGCAGGGTGTGCTCTCTGTACAATGAAATTACAAGCGTCTAGTCCTTCATTCATAATTCAGCCGTCGTCCATTAGAGAATATCCGCGTCCATAATCCAAAGACATATTCCATATAACATTATTAGCACCATGTCATTTAAAAAATCTAAATTACAAGCGTCAGCCGTCGTCCATTAACCCTATCTGGCCTGGGGGGGGCCATTATGGCTCCCCTACCAAACTTTCTGCGCTATATCCGGAACGAAAAAAAATAGAGAGCTGAAACTTCGTGACTTTATAGTTTGTCATATTGGGGTCATTTTGAGCCTATTTGCATGACCCCCCGAGCAGAGGATCATCGGAAAATCCAAGATGGCGGCCACATGGGGTAGCAGAAAAGTGATATTTTGGTCATATTTCTTCAAAATTTCTGCTTTTCCGCTATGAAAAGTGGGCACAAACTATTTTATTTGACATCACATTAATATTTACTAATTTATCATGCAGTTTTTACGGAGAAATTGCAAAAATAAAAAAAATCGGAAAATCTGACCGGAAAATCGACCAAAAATGCCGTTTTTGAAAATGACGTCACTGTGACGTCATCAAAGCGGCCATCTTGGATTTTTTACATTTTCTGGTAGAGCTTGACCCAAGGGTATAGTGTGATAAGATTCAGCCTCCTAGCTCAAGGGGTAAGAAAAATAATTAGGGGGGGCCATTTCGGCCACCCCCCACCCCAGGCCTGGACAGGTCCCAAAAAGCCCAGGCCAGATAGGGTTAAAGAATCTCTGCGTCCCCAATCCAAAGACCTACTTCATTCAAAGAAATGCAAACCGAGTATGCTTAAATACAGTCAAACAAACAAGACACTTGAACTAAATACTTGATTAAAAGTCCAGCACTGAATCCTGTTTGGGGAAACCTGTTGTATCCTTGACTTTAGAACATGACCCAGGAAACGTGACTTCCCTTGTTCGGTCAAGCTGGAGAAAGTTATAACAGCATATCGACACTGGTCAGGAGGTTTTATTCTATACTAAACACTTATTGTGTAAATTCATACAGCACCCAAGACATGGTGTGAATATTATGTCACGGAGCGCATGTGCAGACCATGCGCAGATACGGATGGATGAAATCTATACCCATATACGCTAGCACATGGGGTAGCTAGCGGTATTTGAGCCTTGGAAATGCATACGATGCTGGTGTGTAACGTGAAAAAATAGACCATGTAACCATGACGTCATTAGTAGTAGAGAAAGCCCAAACCCTGTCGGATTAGATGCGCAATTGGGACTAAGCGGTTACACTAAGCGGTAGTGAGCATGTCCACTTTGGGTGCAGGTGTCGTCTTGAAACTCTATGGTTGTAGACTAATATTGATGTGGTTTTTACGGGAACTGACGTGATGGTGCGCCTGCGTAGTCGAGTACTAGAGAAAGACGGCATTGTAAGTGTACACAATGGCATCCTGACTCAACACGAGGCATGCCTGTCAGTGTGCTTCGTACAGCCCTGAATTAGGTGTATTTATGTGGAACACACACACGCAAAACATTCCTAGCTCGATAAACTGCAAATATATAATGATGGTCTCATTCAAGCGTGATTGATCGATTATTTATGTTCACATCATCAACTGGAACTTAAAGATAAGATTCAAATAGAGATCACACCAACAAACTCCTTCTGGATATAAAATGAAAATAAAATAAATGAATTTTTGCAGAGCTAATCGTCGTTGTATCATTTTTTGTTAAATTGAATTGTATGTGTTTTGCATTCTAAGTTGCTCAACACATCTTGTCGAGTTTAACAAGCTTTTTGGTGTGGGATACCTAGCGAAAATTTCAAATTTTCAACACTGACGTTAAACATATTTTTCAAAAATGTGTTAATTTATGTTTAACTGGTTGAAGCGAAACGAAAGATGTCATATATCTAAATAAAGCCCATGTATTGGACTAGTAAATGAAAATAATACAACAAAAAATAGAAAAAAATTCGACGTCACAATGACGTCATAATTACCACTATTGGTCCTGTGGGAGGGAAAAACATGACCACCACTATTCTGTTTGATCTATTTCCAGAATGAAACAGAATTATGGACCAGAAATTTCTGGCGTCATATCTTATCGTACTGGGGTAATTTTTAGTCGTTGTGAAGATCTTTAGTGACAAAGAATCATGACATGACATAGATAGGTACCCTTAATATTATATAGGCACACGCTGGATTTGTTTGTTGCGATACACTTCGTCCTTTTAACAGCGTCAAATCTACGACTGCTGTAACGAACTGTACATGGATGCAAGCTGCCTCGGTGGCCTACCGAAATAAAGAAATTGACCGGATTTTCAAGACATGACGTCATCATGACGTCATCATGATGCCTCGTAATATACATTAATTTTCACCTGTATTTATTTGAAGTTGAAAAATCTACTAAGAGAATAGGACGGAACCCGTCAATAATTACAGAATAAGGCATCTCGAGAGTATTGTACCAAAAAAAAGTCCTGGTTTAACGAAACAGAAATATTAGTTAACTGTGTTGCAGAAAAACATCGAAACTTTGGTAAACAAAATGACCACCATTCATACAAAAAAATCACAATTACGAGCTGATTCAATGAGGCTAGAACCCTGCTATATGGTTCTTTTGGCGCATTTTCGGAATCCCGAAATATCATGGTATATATGAGAACGACATTAAATGCACAGAATGTGGGCATTCTGAGCAGTGGTGGTAATTGTCATAAAGTAGATAGGAAAACGAAGGTTCATCGTCAGGTGGATATATATGATATAATAGTGCAGCATAATAAAATTGCCATGAAACTACATTAAATCACGAGAATTCATCCAGGGGTTGACATACATGATATGTAAGATTAGCTATCTAATTCTATCCGAGGGTCCCGCTTGATAAGAACTTTGGCGATTTCAAACAACGTCAAAATGTCTGTAACTGATAGGTTATAGTTTACAATGCCTTCGTCAAGTGCCACTAACGTTGAAATCTATGCAAAAGTAATGTCATATCCTACTTGTATGGTATTCATAAATACTTGTAACTAGAACCTTCATACATTCTGACACCAACATTCAATGACTGTACTGTATAAGATGGAAACGACAGGGCATTCTATATATATATAGCAGGGTTGTTTATCTGTCTGTTGCTTCATTATACTATGCCTGGGAATATCACAGATAGAGACAATGGATAAAGTAACAAAACAAAAGTTATATTTCCATGTCGAGTTGAGCCTGTGAATCTCTGTTCTATTTAGAATGTGATCTCTCTAGCATCCCCATATATCCAACATTATACCCTTACTCAACATCACGACATATCTCACAAACTGACTCCGCACAAGGCTCAAATCAATGAAATAAAAACACGGTAGATTTTCAGAAGAATTCTCCAAAATAAATCTTGCTTCAACGATTGTTCATGCATCTTCTTGAGAGTGGATGACATTGACTGACCGATTTCCTCTCTATTACTCGGAAAATAAACTTTTCGTGTCTGCTCTAGGAATGGAACATGAAGTAGTTACAAGTAGAGTAAAACCAGTTCAGAACATCCATATACTAGAAATCAGCTGCTATGATTTGCTGTACTGTGGATACTCACTGAATACAGTTCAACCATTCGGATACACCAGTGCCTGTTCTTGTAGTACACAATGGCAAGATCGTCGTCTTCCTCCGAATTCTCATATCCAACAGACTATAAACTGCTGTCGTGATTCCTCGTTCCTACGGGCTGGGTCGTTATTTATCGCACCACTGCCACAAATCCGAGAAGGCAGTGAAGGTGCTCCTGGTATGTGCTCATCATCCACAGGTGGACCTAGCAGAGATGATTTGACGAGGGGCCCCTTCTTTCGACATTATGTTTGTGTCGTGGATCTCTTCATCGACTTCTGAACATCGCCAAGCTCGCCAATGAGAATTTTGAAAGGCAATTACGAGACTACGAGGCTTGTGACATAGTCCCATCCAAAGGGTCAAGGCATTTAACCTTACTGGGAACGATTCCAGAATTCGTTTCCAGGTTGTCTCTGAAGATTCCACATACCAGACCCGAGACACTGTTTGAAACAAATTGGTGTTTATTTGTTGACAGACTTTAGATACAGCAAAATTACAATCCGATGTCAAACGCAGAGTTGTCTTATCCCCATTATATTTCTGGAGCATTAGTATCACCACCGCTCGCAGCAAAATTGCTGTAGCTACCTTATGCTCACGCGAACCATCGGCCTGCCACCCCTGGACTGACATACATACCCTACTCTTAAAGACCACAGGTTCAGAAAATGGTCAGCTGGATGTGCGAACGGGAGCACTAATCTCGCCTAGAACATGTAAGCCATGCTGCACTGAATGTCATGCTCATTTAACTAGATCGTGGGATTAGCCGCAAAAAAGATCAAGTTCAGGTTAAGTATAAATGGGATCAGTCTCCCTTATCATGGCCGCGATTTCTCAAAATGCACTTCTCGGTGGCGGGCACACCACCCGTATAACCCAGAACAGAACCCATGCTTATTTCCGAGATTGTGCGGTCCTGTGGGTAGTGTATGATATTTATCCAACACTGACCGACCCAGTAGGGTAACTACTTTGCTAATAAGTGTGGCTTGGGTGACATAAATATTACCCATGATCTTGTAATCCTAAGGTAAATAATCCCAGCAATGAAATACTTTTGCTATACCGTCTTAATTAAATAGATCTATATAAGGATATTGTGATTTTTCTTAACTGGACACGAGATGATACGAACCACGGGCCCCCCTATAGTGGCGTTTTGTATGTGTTGTCCAATCCATAGGTTCAGTCGAATTCATCATGTTAGCGCCTACTGCTTAAAAATTGAATACGTGGTTCTGCAGACAAATACAAACGATTGATCCGTACTCTGTAATTGGGCCTATGCGAACGTTCGATAAAGAATAAAAGGTGAAATGTATATGCAAACAAAGAACAATTCTCCAAAATGAACATATTATCTGGTGCGCAAGATTCAAACTCGCCGATTTGTTTTTGCATGTCTCTTTTACGGCTCCGTAAATCACGGCCCTTGTTAGAAAATTCATGCCACATGGAATCAAGTGTTTAGTCACAGCTAGGCCTGAAGCGATGCCTGTGGAAGGCTATTCCTTTCACTTTGGTCGCTAATGAAAACAATAACCAACGGCCGTTCATAAAAACCATTACGATTGCTCCTCGGTCCATAGTGTCCAAAGATGCGAAAATATCTGTATCAGCGGGGGAACAAGGAGAATTGGACCATCCGCGGATTAAATGAGCGTACGACTAGGATGACTGAATGAAAGATAACATACTGCCGGAGAGAGTATTAACAATCGGTAACGACATCTCTCTGATAGCAGAAGATCGTCCACTTAAATGATATCGATAACTGGAGGGCGTACCTGTCACTGGACCAGCGACATGTGAAAAGTAAGTAGGCCTACTGTGAACGCTGGTAGAATTAGCAATGTGAGTATGCATTCAGATCTGTATTCTGAATATTCACTGCTCTTAAATTTGTAAGCCAATATCACAATTACATGTACTATGGATAAGATTTAGCCTGATGGAAGAAAGGAAGGAGAGAAGTTTGTATGATGATATCATTGTGATTTAGAATGTCACCTAATATTACTGTCGCTTTCTATATTAGAATATATTACTGTCGCTTTCTATATTAGAATATATTACTGTCGCTTTCTATATTAGAATATATTACTGTCGCTTTCTATATTAGAATATATTACTGTCGCTTTCTATATTAGAATATATTACTGTCGCTTTCTATATTAGAATATATTACTGTCGCTTTCTATATTAGAATAATAGTAAAACACCGATACCAGCTCTTTATGGGGTGACATCCTCGCACAGCCCAGCTGATCGGAAGCGAATCAGCGATCCCGAGAGCCAAATCGCTAGCAAATGTAGGTTTTCTGGCCAACCATCGTTTTCATATGCTATCCTAGAACGTATTCTATTACCATTCATTTTCCTTCGTTGAAACGATTGGGAAAAGATGAAAGTGAAGTCTTAGTTCCTTTTCTAAGAAAAGCTTTGTTAATTTTAAGTTCCCTTACCGAGTTTTTTTGTTGTTTTTTTTTGCATGTCCCTTCACAGAATAAGGCAAGATATGCTTCGTGTAAATTTATGCTGATCTCGGTGGCAAGTCATATCCGCCTAACTTGCGAATAATAAATACGGTACCAACGGTGTCTGACCTTTGGAACGCTGCCCCGCGAAATAATTTGATTTATAAATACTTTTTAAATGAATACTTTTTGTTTGCTACATGACAAGGGACCAACATTTATCTATATTTATATAATTCGGACTAACTTGATTTTAATATATTGTTCTGGTTTTTAGACACACAACGGAAGCATGTAACACGTAACTGACAGAAAGTAAGGACAGTATAAAGACAATAGTAGGGTCTATACTTGATTCAATTTTAGATGTTCGTCGGAGCTGTTGTGACGTTCGCTGCTGTAGTCTCTCTCGCTGACACTCGGACATGGTCACATGATCAAGAATGGAGTCTATTTAAAACTGAGTATGAGAAATCCTACCAAAGTAACGAGGAAGAAAGTTTCAGGTAAGTCATCGATATTCTTTCTTTCAATCGTCATTAATCATCTCGTTGTTCCTCCACACGTTTAACACATATGGCTTCAACTGTACTAACAGCACAATGTGAGTTTGTCGTGCGAAAACATAACAAAACTCGCGATAGCCTGTTTCTTACAGAGAACTGTCTTGTGTTCTTCCCAGGAAAATATCCTAGGTTCATCTCACTGAATTTGTGAAAACTGAACATTCTGAATTGTTTATTAGGTTTAGTATGGGTGCAAGTCGAGAAAGGCAATTTAAAGTCAGAATTAATTTTTCAAAAATTCTTTAGTATGAATATTCATTAGTTTTACTCCAGATTAAAAACGTATCACTTGAAATACATTCTTCTATATCACGCAATTATTCATTAACGTACTCCACCCTTCACAGGAGAGGAATATGGGAGGAACGAATAAAGTGTATTCGGTCCCACAACGAAGCTGCCGAAAGAGGGCAGCACTCGTATCACATGGGCATAAACTTCTTCGGAGATTTTGTAAGTATTGGCTTAGGTTGTTATCTTGACATGATGCGCCGCTTTTCGGCAGTCGTACTGTGACTATCAAACAGACTCAGAATCAAAATAGCGCGGTATTAGTCTTCCTTCACTTTGATAGTAAACGACAAAGGCCCATATTCAATTATTTTAAGGATGACACTTTCTTAGTAAAGCACGTTAACAAGATGGTGGGAAACGACGCCGACATAATGTTAAGAAGTGATATGACCAAACAGACAAATAGACCGACTGCATATTTCCAAAAACATCAAAACAACCAAAAAACCTCCCTCTGATAATCTGTATCCCAGCCACTCTTCTATTGTAGCTGTTCATGCGGATATCGTAAGTGACATCAGCACACGGCCCCTAGTACCGGCTTGAGCGGTATTAGATACAGATAATTTCAGAGCGATGCTGTAATAGAACTATCAAGTTATCTGTTGGAAAACGATGAGCCTGGATGCAGTAAACTGAATTGCTGTAAACTCGTTATGGACATCGGTGGTCGCCATTTTGAATTGATCAAACATCACAACACGCTCAACACCACAAAGCCTTATAGTTTCAACTCCTAATTATACTCTGGTACGTCGCTTCAGAGAAACCTCTTGTTCTTGAAACCCCGCCTATTCCTTCTCCCCCCCCCCCCCCAATCCCACACACCAACATACCCACATACCACACACACAACGCCCCAACGCCGCATGCAAAACAAGGATAAGCGCATACGTGTTTAAGATAAATGCGTTCGGCGAATAATATATTACGTGATAAAATTAGATTCGGTACAACTCAACGTTCAATTCCTTTGATTTCAGGCAAAACGGGAGATGATAAATCTCACCAATTCAGTCTTACTGTACGACCAGAAGAAGTCATCGAGCAGGAAATTATTCCACACAAACAAACGGTTAGAAGATCTTCCGGTGGAAGTAGATTGGCGAAAAAAGGGTATCGTCACAGCCGTACAGTATCAGGTATGAAACTAATTACTGTCTTATCTACAATAGGGAATCACTTTCTGTGTTCGTTCTGAGGATATGATCTTTCCGCCGTAGCACGATACATGTACACGGTCGTACCATGGTGTCTTGTCCGGGTCTACTTTACCTGGGTCGATTCACACCGAGTTGTCCCTCTGCTTATATATGGAGAAATGTTGGATGTGGCATGGATGTTACAAATATTTGTTTGAAACATGATTAACCTGCTTACAACAGTGGAAGGTTTGAGTTGTAACATTTGCATTAATTGACAATATATTTATAGGTATGAGGAGTACTTGGAGTGGAAGAGTCAGTGCCTGCCGTCCAGACCAAGCACTTTCGCTAATACTTTTCAGAGACGCGTGTTACTTTAAGTGACATTCTTACCCCATTCTTTGCGACTGAATATATATTTTTACTTACTAGGGCCAGTGTAGATCAGACTACGCATTCGCCGCCACTGGTGCACTTGAGGGTCAGTTTGCACTAAAGACAGGAAACTTAACCCGGTTGTCTGTACAAAACCTTATAGATTGTACCAATAAAATGGGTAAGAATATTATTGGAGAAGGAAATGGGAGAGACGTGTTATAACTGAGTGTTATAATCTCGTCTGTAACTGGCTGTGGATCATCAATGATATCCGAATAATTTGAAAAAAATGTCAACATTGGCTTGTTTCTTATTCTCCATTACTTCGAGAATTCCCCATTTGGAACAGGGTCGGTCTCTGCCATCGGCGAGCTCTGTACAAATCATTATGATTGTATTTTTGTAAGTGGTAGACGTGGTGGAGAATGAATTGCTTGGTCGGCGTTGGGCCTCACAGATATGTGTTCTGAATAAGAAATTTGCATTCTATTAATTCTCCCTCGTTTGGGTCGTTTTATCTATCTAATGGTCACATAGTTCATCTTCCATCACATGAATTGATAGGGCGATCACATCATTAATGTTTGTATCTAATACCGCTCAGGCCGGAGCTAGCGATCATGTGGTTATGTCATCCAAGATGTCTACGTGAACGGCTACAATAAAGCGTGGCTGGGATACAAATCATCACAGCGATCAGGTTGGGTACTTGTGCTGTTTTTAGATATATGCAGTGAGTACATTTGCCGGTGGGATCATATGACTATATTGTTGTCAGTACGGCGGCATCATTTTCTGTCACCCTTGTTATACGTTGTGTTTAATAAGGACTCGAGACAAGAGTATCGAGGGATGAGCGTGGTAGAAAATGCGGAAAGAGTGGTTATATTGTCTTCCGAACCCTAGCCTTTTGTTATTATGCGAAAACAGAAAGGGAGGTAATACAGAGCAAACGATTCACTTGGCATTTCCAAGAGTTCGACATTTACTCGGCTGGCTCCGTGCAAGTCGTCAATAATTCGCTTTCGCCCAATATCCGTTGTTCCAGATTCATACAGATGTCGCAATGCTTTGCAATTTTATTTGTTTATTAAATTTCATTACAAGCGCTATATATTCAAATGGATAACAAAAGGTATAGTGAAGAGAGATATTATGAGAGAGGATCGAGTGGAGGATATTCTCTATTATCAAGTTTTGTATTTATTTTTGTCATTTAGGTAATTCTGGTAAATGCCCTTCATTGCATTCTTTAGTCACGTGGTTGATTCCTTGTGCCCCTCTCGTACACACAAACCGTCCAGGAAATACTGGCGGAACTCCGGGTTGGGGATAAACCCATAAAGGAAAAACTGGTAGAACTCCGGGTGGGGGGGGGGGGGAGATGTTCCAAAAATCTGCGCATGTAACAGTGCTTGGAGTGAGTATCAGGCTAGAGGATGGTGGGCTATCTCCTATTTTGCGTGAAAGTCGATTGAATTTCGAGATGCATTCACAGAAATACATATCTATTCGTTCGCTTGATGCTAATAGGGTTATTAGAGTATCTATCATTTTGTAGGTTAGAATAAAGGAAACCCTATATAATGACAATTTCCTCCCAATTCTCTACCTCTCCCATTTCTGATGTCCTGTTTGAGGTCAAAAAATTATTGATTATTATAAAATCGGACATGAAACTTTATCTGTCATGATGTAGTTATTATATATTATATCTATATGTTACAGGTAATTTCGGCTGTAACGGCGGATATACTGACATATGTTTCCAATATGTAGCAAACAACAAAGGAATCGACTCTAACACAGCCTACCCTTACGAGGCCAAGGTAAATTATGCTAAATTTCCATATTGCTCGTCTATTATAGTGGCCCTGATACTTCGCCAGAGCGGTTTATTTAAAAACAAATATTTGAAAGATCCACCTTTCGCTATACTGGACGGCACACATGGGAGAAAATTATTCTCCATTTCTCGGTGGAATATCCGCGTTCTACAAAATGAGATGATTTTTATGCAAACAACGTAATGCTCTGTCGCACTGATGGCGCGCGTTATGGAGTATATTTGGTATTGTTAAGATATGTAAAATGTGAGGAAAACAGCCAGGGAACACTTTCGAGTTGACAAAGAGATAACCAGGGAAAGCGTACATATAAGGTTTACATATCAGGCACTCTCCAGTTACATTTATCTGACAATGATTTGAATATCATTGATAACACGAGTTCAAAGAACCAGGACATTGATGCATTTACATAGTTTTTCCTCTGAGTATATTCTTCAATGAGAAATATCTTCCCGACATGTTCTTCATCACCTACCTCAATACAACTGCTGTATTTCTCATAGTTTTTGTACTGGCGTGGCCACTAGCGCCACCACGACTGAACGTGTGGACGCCATACAGGTGTCAGCAATCCACAAATAGTCTTACTTTCTGGAATTGTCATGATTCTTTTGGTAGGACGATGTCTGCCGTTTTGTCCGTTCCGGTGTAGTTGGGACAGACTTTGGCCATATCGACGTTCTTAAAGGAAACGAGACCGCCCTCCAGATGGCGGTGGCTGAAATCGGACCAATCGCGATATCCGTGGATGCCAGCCATGAAACATTCACAAACTATAAATCAGGAGTCTATGACGATCCCACCTGTAGCTCGACTCAAGTAAACCACGGCATGTTGGTGGTCGGTTATGGAGTGCACAATGGGAAAGATTATTGGCTGCTAAAGAATACGTAAGTTTAGATATCAATACCTACTAACTACTCGTCACCGCCAACCTTTTTGTGAAGGTATTGATACGTATTCTTTCCAATAAGATGTACTGATAGATTTGAATGGAGTCCGATACTTTATCAAAACCTCGCAGTGTTTCCTCACATCTCTTCATTCAAGAATAAAAATACCAGAATAAAGATGACGACGGATACAATAAATAAAATAATAAATAAAAATAAAATAAAAATAATCCCTTAAAACCAAAGAAGAAGCACATATATGGTAGATTTTACCCTTACCTTGACATAAGCCTTAGCTTGATTTGACCCGAGAGATTTGGGGTGTACAGCAGACTGGAAGGGGGCAGCTACTTGTGAACAACATTTCTCTATTTCTCTTTCCCTCTCTCTCGTCTGAATATTTTTCTTACTGTTCGGGCGAAAGGGCTGAATTTTTCCACAATATATCTCTAGCTTCACTGAGCCCTACTAGAAAATGTGAAAACGTCAAGATGGCCGTTCTGATGACGTCAGAGTGACATCATATCCAATAAATACATCACAGTTATATTATACTGAAAGATAGCAATAATAATGAGAAACGGAGCAAGGAAGCAATCAGAGATTGCTGAATTGTATGCCCCCCTTCCGCTTTAATCCGACACTGCTCCACCATTGTTCTGTTTTGTATTGGTCTGTGGAGGCCTAATTTGGCTAATTATAAAAATTCTGTTTCAGTCACATTTTTCGGCATGCCTCGCATAATACATGTACATATTCCACCTGGGACTTTCGCCAAATTCAAAAATGTGACCTGATTATGAGACCTACATTCCTTGGGAGTATATTGTGGGGCAATTTCATACTTCAGGACCTATGTGATCTACTTTGGAATGTGCTTTGGACAAATAAATATATCCCATTCATTTAGGTTTGATGAACAAAAGGCCATAACTCTTGAAAATATAACCGAAAGCAGAGAAACTTCACGCTGCTCAACTATGGGGTACTGACCACATATCATGCAAATTCCATAATTGTCCATACAATATTAACCGAGATCCAGCCCGGACAAGTCCCAATTCACAAAGATTTCAAGAACAAAAGGGCCATAACTCTTGAAATATACGCGAAACGCTGAGAAACTTCACACTGCACAACTACAGGGCACTCACCACATATCCTGCAAATTCCATACTTGTCCATACAATATTAACCGAGATCCAGCCTGGACAAGTCGCAATTCACAAAGACTTGATGAACAAAGGGCCATAACTCTTGAAAATATACGCGAAACGCGAAGAAACTTCACGCTGCACAACTGCAAATTCCATAATTGTCCATACAATATTAACCGAGATCCAGCCCGGACAAGTCCCAATTCACAAAGATTTCAAGAACAAAAGGGCCATAACTCTTGAAATATACGCGAAACGCGGAGAAACTTCACACTGCACAACTACAGGGCACTCACCACATATCCTGCAAATTTCATAATTGTCCATACAATATTAACCAAGATCCAGCCCGGACAAGTCCCAATTCACGGAGATTTCAGGAACAAAGGGCCATAACTCTTGAAAATATAGGCGGAACGGGAAGAAACTTTACGCTGCACAACTGTGGGGCACTGACCATATGTCATGCAAATTTCATACTTGTTCATACAATATTAACCAAGATCCAGCCCGGACAAGCCCCATTCACAGAGATTTCAGAAAAAGGGCCATAACTCTTGAAAATGATACCGGAATTCGGAAAAATCTCTACGCTGCACAACTATGAGCCACTGGCCACATTCCATGCAAGTTTCAATCCTGTCCATCAATTATTAACCGAGATATTGCGCGGACAAGAAATTCGGACGGACAGACGGACGGTGGGACGGACAGACGGACGGACAAAGCGATCGCTATATGCCCCCCTCTAGTTAGAGGGGGGGGGGGCATAATAATGATCTAATGTGGAATATAATGATTTGGGGGACATGTATGCGTACATAGGTACAGACTGTAAAGAAAAATCGACGAAAACACAACTTTTCAGTCACGCCGTCATGGATGTCTTCGAAATTTACCCATCATCCGCTGCTCGGAACGATAGGCAATTAGGCTCAATAATGGAAAGCCAACTATTAATGTCACTTGGAAGATAGTGTATTAAGTTTGGTCAGACCTGGTTTAAATGCAACTTATCTGATATAGCATTGCAAGATCATGTGCAGTTTATGAGGGTTTTAACCCTATCTGGCCTGGGCTTTTTGGGGCCTGTCCTGGCCTGGGCCTCCCCCTCCCTAATTATTTTTCTTATCCATTGAGCTAGGAGGCTGAAACTTACCACACTATACCCTTGGGTCAAGCTTTATCTGAAAATGTAAAACAATTCGAGATGGCCGCTGCGATGACGTCAAAAATATCATCCAAGTTGCCACATGAACAGGTACAATAAAAGCTTACCTGAGATACAACACATATCACCAATCGTTAGATTCTTGGTATGTGCTTTAGAATATGTTAACCCTATTTGACCTGGGCTTTTTGGGACCTGTCCATGCCGGGGGGGGGGCGCCCCCTCTAATTATTGTTCTTACCCCTTGAGCTACGGAGCTGAAACGTACCACACTATAACCCTTGGGTCAAGCTCTACCAGAAAATGTAAACAAATCCGAGATGGCAGCTCTGATGACGTCACAGAGACATCATTTTCAAAAACAGCATTTTTTGGTCGATTTTTCGATCAGATTTTCCGAATTTTTTATTTATGCAATTTCTCCGAAAAAAAACTACATGATAAATTAGTAAATATTAATGTGATGTGAAATAAAATACTTTTTGCCCACTTTTCATCGCGGAAAAGCAGAAATTTTGAAGAAATATGACAAAAACATCACTTTTGTGGTACCCCACGTCGCCGCCATCTTGAATTTACCGATGATCCTCTGCTCGGGAAGTTAGGCAAATAGTCTCAAAATGACCCCAATACGATAAGCTATAATGTTACTGAGTTTCAGCTCTCTATTTTTTGTCGTTCCGGAGACAGCGCCGAAATCTATCAGGCCAGGTAGGGTTAAACATTTGAAATTTGTGCTGTCAAACGAAATAGGTCTTGCGATTACCGACGCGAAATTCTTTTACGGAGAAGAGCTGAATATTGAATGTCGGATCTGACGCTTACTTTATTTGTTTTATTCCAACACAGATATGGTGTCAACTGGGGCCTCAAGGGTTACATGATGTTGGCGAGAAACAGCGGAAATAGATGCGGAGTGACGAACATGGCCAGTTATCCCATAGTTTGAGATAAAAAAAACAACACACGCGTTACCGTCTAAAAATAGCAAAAACCGCCATGTTTCTTTCCGATAGTGCAATGCAAATCTTTTAGTAACTTTTGTCTCACGCATGTTGTAAGTATAGGCACGGACTGGAAATTGCTGAAACAGTTATTTCACATAAATACAGTTTAAATTTAATATTCTGCTATAGCATTTATATATAATTGGTACAGCTAACACAGAGTTCATTTAGCATCTATTGCTATAATGTTAAGATCAAACTGTTATATTAAAATGACATGGCGTTAACAGACGCTGGACGACAATGATATTTCAAAAGAAGCAAGCGGAATAACTTTGTTGTTCCGACGGAATTACGAACGCCTGTTGTTCTGACGGCGCACATAACAATTTTGCTATTTTCCAAGCAAACTCAGAATGGATCGCATTCGTGGTCCACGACAAAAGTACCTCAAACAAGTGAATATTTGCTTTCGCGGTTTATGCGTACTTTTCTGAAAATAAATACGAATGGATTTGTACAGCCTAGACAAAGATTTGTTCTCTAATTTCAGACAAACACTCAGTCGACTAAAATTGCGAGCCAGTCTATGCGAGTGGATCAGCTTGCTACTATAGCTCGTGGTTGTTTCACACGATTTAGATATAATCTGATTGATCCCGAACTCTGTTCGCGTTATGTCTTCTCCCTGACCCACCAACCCTATATATATAGTATCAGTGGTACGTGGTCTGGTATATTGGATCAATAACGATGTGAGTGTATCTGTCTCTTGATTCAGTTCGCAATGCTATGTGTGTGGGGTGGGGTAGATGGGTCCGGGAGAACACATAGCGGGAACAGAATTTGGGATCAATCAGATTATATCTAAATCGTGTGAAACAACCACGAGCTATAGTCGCAAGCCGATTCACTCACATATTCTGGCGCGCAATTTTGGTCGACTGAGTATTTGTCTGAAATTAGAGAACAAGTCTTTGTCTATGCTGTACAAATCCATTCGTATTTAGTCTCAGAACATTACGCATAAACCGCGAAAGCAAATATTCACTTGTTCCAGGCTCTTTTATCGTGGACCACAAATGCGATCTCTTATGAGTTTGCTTGGAAAACAGCAAAATTGTTATGTGCGCCGTCAGAACAGTAGGCGTACGTAATTCCGTCGGAACAACAGTTATTCCGCTTGTTTCTTTGGAAATATCAGTGTCGTCCAGCGTCTGTTAATGCCATATCATTTTAATATAACTGTTTGCTCTTAACAGTTCAGCAATATATGCTCATTGAACTCTGTGCTAGCTGTACCAATTATATATAAATGCTGTAGCAGAATATTAAATTTAAACTGTGTATTTATGTGTGCATATGTGAGTGGGTGTTGGTATGTGTTTGGGGTTTGCATAAGGCAGGGAAGGGAAAGCAGAACGAATACGAACAAGTGGTTAGAAATATCAATAATCGTGACTGATGCAGCAAAAACGGTTCCATTTTGTATTTGTATCCGGGACTGCGAGAAAGAACTCATATAAAAACTCATTCTTGGTAATACAACGCAATGAATTAGAACTCCGTACCTCTCACGGTCGCACATTCATATTCCTTTGAATATTTGTTTAGTTTTTTTACAAATTTCAAGAAGGCGACCGAACCACGAACTAGAAAGTTCATTTTGAGTATTCCTGGTCGACATGGTACATAGCATATCTAGTATGAGTGGTTCGTGTTCTGGTATATTGGAACAAATCAC
Source organism: Hanleya hanleyi (assembly GCA_036873755.1). Taxonomy (NCBI): domain Eukaryota; kingdom Metazoa; phylum Mollusca; class Polyplacophora; order Lepidopleurida; family Hanleyidae; genus Hanleya; species Hanleya hanleyi. The sequence goes on from JAVTVY010027618.1 coordinate 19,077, forward strand.
GATGTGAGTGTATCTGTTCTCATGATTCAGTTCGGAATGCTATGTGTGTGGGGTGTGTTGAATGGTTCAGGGAGAACACATAACGAGAACAGAGTTCGGGATCAATCAAATTATATCTAAATCGTGTGAAATTAGAAGCGTCTAGTCCGTCATTCATAATTCAGCCGTCGTCCATTAGAGAATATCCGCGTCCATAATCCAAAGACCTATTCTATATTCCATATAACAGTATTAGCACCAAATTCAAAAAGACAATCATAGTATACATAAACATAGGCTTGTTTCCTGTAAGAGAGAAGCGGTCAACAGTTTTCGATGAAGCCGGCAAGACATGATGATGTTCCAAAAATATCAAATTCGTATCGCTGATCAGTATTCTTAATCCATAATATCCGTTGTGAAGTCGTCATCTGAAGAATGATGTATCCCAGTCACGCTTTGATTGTGACTGTTCATATGAGTACCATGAGGATCTTGAAGTACATGCGTTCATACGGCCCCTAGCCCCGGGTTAATCGGAACTGGACACAAGTTACGAAACGTAGCGCCATAGATCTTGCACGCTACGCTCCTATTTTGCTATGAGCATGCGATACGTATCGCCAAATTTGATAAACTTTGAGTGGAGGCGCTTGGTGGAATATCCCTGTTTTATAAGTTTCTGCAACAATGTTTTGTGACGTTGATTAAAATCGTCACAATTAACACAGGATCTAGCAAACCCTACTAAGCGAGATATGTATACGCCATATGCAGGTCCCGCTGGAATATTACTGTCCAGAAAGGGATAGTTTACGATGTCGAAATTGTAATCATCTCTTTTGTCATAAAACCGACGAGAGAGAATGCCCGCTTCATTTTTATAGAGATATAGATCTAAATATGATGTGCCTGTAGGGCTGTCTGTAGTTTCCTTCAAATCCAGTGAAGGTGGATATATATCCTTCACTGCGTCATTTATATAGCGATTATCTACAGCGAGAAGATCGTCTACATAGCGTTTGGTGGATGAGAAGGAATGGGCTTTGAATGGATGGGTTTTCCCTTATATGTGTTGTAATTTGAAAGCCCCAGCATATAGTCATATTCATAAGAGAACAGATATAGGTCAGCCAACAGGGGTGCACAATTAGTACCCATTGGAATGCCTATATGCTGCTGATATATTGTGTTGCCAAATTTCACATAGATATTTTTAATGAGAAACTCAAGCAACTCTATAAACAGACATCCCATGAATGATATCTCTTGTATGTAGTAGAGCTAAAGAATGCTTTATGGCTTCCGACATTAATATATCTACGATCAGTTTTCTTGAACACAGATACTATTAACGAACTTAGACGGTCAATAAGGTCCTGATGAGGGATTGTAGTATAGAGAGTCGAGAAATCCCATGTGGATACATGTCTGTACGGTATGTGACCTTTAGCATCAAGTTCTTCCGTGAGACATTTTGAGTTTTTCAATATCCACATACATTCAACGCCAGAGTTCTTAGAAATAGTGGCGCAAAACATGTACCTTTCCCAAAATGCTTTTACATCCTGAAGGGCCCTCGTCAATGGGGTAGAAAGAAGCTTGGTGGTGCAGCTTCTAGAACCAGCTATGAATCTAGGTTTGTATTGTGGTTTTATGCATTTTGAGAGTCCATTATATTTTTGGTATGTCGTTATGATTGGTTGGAAGACAAATACCTGTCTCCCTGAGAAACTTTTTGCGATTGTTAAATAAATCTTCCAGAGTAAATGCAGTTTAGGAGTAAGTAAACGTATTTGATGAAGATATGTCTACACTCAATTCTTTAACCAGCACCTGGTAATAGTAATATTTACATTATATTATTCGGAGCTTTGTCTGCTGGGACTATGACGAATTTACTCCGAAGATTTCCTAGAACTTCTAGCGAATTGAGGTTTCTCAGTACTTGTTTTGCTTGGGGAAGAGTACTTCAGTCAATATGGCGGATTGTTTCAACGACATTGCTCTTAGTGAGGTCCAGCCAATCAGCGAGTACTGTAGGTTCAACTTTTTCTCGCCTAGGCCAATCAATAACATACTGTTCCAATGCAGACAGGACTATCTTCTGGTCGGCCTTCAGATTTATTCTTCTTGGCTCTCTATATTTAGGTCCTTTCATCAGGAATAATTTCAGATCCTTATCACTCACCACATCAAGATCACCAGTTACAATATGTTTGCATGGTGTATAGATAAAGTTCGACGATTCACAATCACAACTATAGCCTCCTGACGTGTATAAGTTCCAGTCAAACTCCTTGACAGCATTGGAGTAATTGAATATTTTGATGGCTATAGATTTAGTATACTTATATGAAATGCAATGAGGTTCTATGAACGTAAAATAGTTTGGTACAACGTTGCGTACCTCTGGATCATTCAGGATTCGAGGTAAATTAATGATGTCCAGTCTTTTATCTAAGTAGTTGAGTTTCAAGAAAAGCCGATCTTGAGATGTTTCGATTATGTTCACTGGACGATGCAACCGAAAATACGCTATATCTTGACATACTTTACTGATTTTTGGTGGTATTATATTTCCTGAAGACGCAGATTGTTGTATATCTCTGGCTGTTTCATCTAAAGCTCTCAGAGGTAACGCATACAGAACTGTACGTAAGTTATGTATACTGTTGGTGTGTTCGTTCAACCCACTAAATAATTTAAAGTGATATGATCGTGAATCATCGAACTATTAAAATTTCGCCAACCATGGCTGGGATGTCTCCGTTGATGGGGTTTAAATAGTTGGGTAATGTTGGATATATTACCACGACCACAACTTATTATATATTATAACAACCACGAGCTATAGTCGCAAGCCGATTCACTCACATATTCTGGCGCGCAATTTTAGTCGACTGAGTGTACATGTCTGAAATTAGAGAACAAGTTTTTGTCTACGCTGTATAAATCCATTGGTATTTAGTCTCAGAACAGTACGCATAAACCGCGGAAGCAAATATTCTCTTTTATCGTGGACCACGAATGCGATCCCTTCTGAGTTTGCTTGGAAAATATCAAAATTGTTATGTGCGCCATCAGAACAGTAGGCGTTTGTAACAACAAGGTTATTCCGCTTGTTTCTTTCGAAATATCAGTGTCGTCCAGCGTCTGTTAACGCCATATCATTTTAATATAACAGTTTCCTCTTAACATTTCAGCAATACATGCTCAATGAACTCTGTGTTGGCTTTACAAATTATAAATAAATGCTATAGCAGAATATTAAATTTAAACTGTGTATTTATGTGTGCATATGCGAGTGGGTGTTGGTATTTGTTGGGGATTTGCATAAGGCAGGGAAGGAAAAGGGGAACGAACACGAACAAGTGGTCAGAAATATCAATAGTCGTGGTTGATGCAGCAAAAACGGCTCTATTTTGTATTTGTATCCGGAAGTGGGAGAAAATAACTTTTATAAGAACTCCTTCTTGGAAATACAACGCAATGAATTAGAACTACGTATCTCTCACGGTCGCACATTAATATTCCTTTGAATACATGTTGAGGTTTTTACAAAATTCAAGAAGGCGGCCGAACCACGTGAACTAGAAACTTCATTTTGAGTATTCTTGGTCCACATGGTACATAGCATATATCTAGTATGAGTGGTTCGTGTTCTGGTATATTGGAACAAATAAAGATGTGAGTGTATCTGTGCTCTTGAGTCAGTTCGCAATGCTGTGTGTGTTGGGTGGTGTGTGTGAGTCAAGGAGAACACATAACGGGAACAGAGTTCGGGATCAATCATAATATATCTAAATCGTGTGAAACAGCCACGAGCTATAGTCGCAAGCCGATTCACTCACATATTCTGGCGCGCAATTTTAGTCGACTGAGTGTTTGTCTGAAATTAGAGAACAATTGTCTACGCTGTACAAATCCATTCGTATTTAGTCTCAGAACATTACGCATAAACCATGAAAGCAAATATTCACTTGTTTGAGGCACTTTTATCGTGGACCACGAATGCGATCCCTACTTAGTTTGCTTGGAAAACAGCAAAATTCTTGTGTGCGCCGTCAGAACAACTGGCGCGAGTGAATTATTCCGGTGGAACATCAAAGTTATTCCGCTTGTTTCTTTTGAAATATCAGTGTCGTCCAGCGTTTGTTGACGCCATATCATTTTAATATAACAACTTTCTCTTAACAGTAAATATATGCTCTACGAACTCTGTGTTAGCTATACCAATTATATATAAATGCTACATCAAAATATATATTTAAACAGTATTCATGTGTGCATATGTGAGTGGGTGTTGGTTTGTGTTGGGGGTTTGCATAAGGCAGGGAAGGGGAAGGGGATCGAACACGGACAAGTGGATAGAAATATCAATAGTCGTGGTTGATGAAGTAAAAACAGTTCCATTTTGTATTTATATCCGGAAGTGGGAGAAAATAACGCATGTAAGAACTCCTTCTTGGAAATACAACGCAATCAATTAGAACTTCGTACCTCTCACGGTCGCACATTCACATTCGTTTGAATATTTGTTGGGGTATTTTTTTACAAAATTCAAGAAGGCGGCCAAACCACGTGAACAAGAAACTTCATTTTTGAGTATTCTTGGTCGACATGGTACATAGCATATATCCAAATATGAGTGGTTCTTATTCTGGTATATTGGAGCAAATAACGATGTGCGTGTATCTGCGCTCTTGAATCAGTTCGCAAGGCCATGTGTGTGGGGTGGGGTGGGTGGATCAGGGAGAGCACATAATATAATATTCGAAACAAAACTGTTCTTTTGAATATCTATATAATGATAATCTAGGTGATTGTAGCGACTCATGCCATTCTGCTATATATATATCTCTCTTGCTCTCATTTTAAAATTTTGCGGGGGCGGGAGTGTGGCCGTGGTGAAAGAGTGCACGCTCGTAATCTCGGCGGCTGGTCTAGCGTGGGTTCGAATCCCACCGAGGACTTTCAGGATATGAAAATATCTCCGCTCCCAGGTGGGTTTTATCAGTGTCCAGGGTAAAAGGAACTGAGGGCGCTGTCGTGTCCAGGCACATGTGGACACCGTCGTGATATGGCTGAAAAATTGTTGAAAACGACGTTAAATCCTACTAACTCACTCACTCCTTTAAAATTTTGCAAGACGAATTTACAGCTAACTGATTGTGGAAATAGAAAAACTTCACCATACCCATAACTAGACAATAGATTTCTAACAAGAGTAACCCAATTGTTAACACCGCTTTCAGATAGTTCCTTTAAATGCATATATACATTCAGTAAAATACAATTACTGGACTGAATAACTTTTAGCCAATATTTAATAATGCGAATTAATCGGTTTACTCAAAGTGGCATACGGTCTAGTTCACCATATACAGCGACATTAGGAGTAGATATATTTACATTTAGCAATTGTTTACAAAATTTACGATGAACCCGTTCAACTGATAATGCTTGGCGAAATCCCCAAACTTCACAAGCATAATTTAGAATTGAACGAACACATGTATCAAATAACTCACACGCAGTTTTAGCATATAATTTATGTCTTCTTATATTGGACCTTAATAAATTCATAGCTCTTAAACCTTTCTCAGCTAGTGTTTGCTGTGTCACTGAAAACTTGCAATTGCTGGTAAATACTAGTCCTTTTTCTACAGTAACATTAAGACCCCAATCCATACCATAACTTGACAGTGTATTTAAAGACTTGCTAACCTTCAATGGTCTCTGAAAATAGTACTAAATCGTCAGCATAAAGTAGCAGGAATATTGATAGTTCATGTAATTCAATGCAGTCGGCAGATTCGTTCATTAAATAATTCTCTAGGTCGTCAATAAATAATGTAAACAATACAGGTGATAAGACTTCGCCTTGTCCTAGTCCAAGTGTGCAATGAAATGTATTCGTTTTAACACCTGAATGGTATACACATGATTTTGTATGCTCATAAAGAGATTTCTTTATTTTCAACATTTTACCTTTGGTACCAAGTTTATAGATAGTCCGGGATGTTAGGGCATAAAAGGGACTGTTTGGTTCAGATTCTTCCAAAAGCATCAAATTTGGCCCATATGTCGCCCATACAATAACTTTTCGATTTTTGACTGGCGCCAAGGTAGTCGCCCCCTGGGGCCGCCATATTGGCGAAATTCATTATGGCCGCCACCCGGGTTAGATGTCAATCGTATTTAAAACAACAAAATGGCTAGAATCATGAATGATACAACTTTTTAGTGGTTATCGGTGTCGTGGAATCTGATTCTGATGTTATTTCAACGATTTAAAGGTCATTTTTAGCGGTTTTTAGTCGATTTTCGATTTAATCATTATTAATCATTTTATTCGGGGTTGAGTAACCCGAATCTGGCCATATTTTGACAATTTGAGGCAATATTGCTTGTGAGGTTCACGACAGATGTCACCCGAAACAGAAATCAACCGGAGGTCAATTATAGGAAACACCAAAAAGGCTAGAATCACAAATAATACCATAGGGTTTTGTGGCATTGGAGAATTAGATTCTGACCTTATTTTGACGATTTGAGGTCATGGTCACCTCATTTGAGAATTAAAGGTCAAAGATCAATACCTGCTACTAAAAACAATCGAAACAAGATTATTCAGGAACAAATGTTACTGAAAAACTTCGGAGATGACATCTGCTGACAAAATGCTATAACTACGTGCATTTAAATGTTCAAAATAAAAAACAAAGACCGCTTAAGCAACAGTATACCAATGCTTACTTTTACTGCCTATGCCTTCTGGCTTGCGCTCTATGATGCCAGCAATAAATAATACTTGTCATCACCTCCCTCGTTATTAACGCACCCGCCTTCGCATTTGCAGAGGGTCGTGTATCGGACATCGGCACAGTTGCATTTGCACCTTCCCGTGCATGCATTGAGTCAGCCGCAGTGCATGAGAATGGCATATGCCATAGAAGTGTCGCTGAGAGTGGTCCATAGCGGTTGCCATGTACTGGTGCAATCTTTGTGCCAGCTCCACTCACTGAAGTGATTTCCTGCTGGAGTGAAGCGACTCCAGTAGAAACTCGCTTGCAGCAGCGCTCGCTTCACATGCTGCAAAAGCGCGGCTTGGGAGGTGGGATGTTTTCCAGCGATCTGGTTGCAGTAGTGAAGAGGTGATGCTTGGTCTCATTGACAACGACTGCACCACATCCCTTGCTGTACGTTAGTACGATGAAGCGTTCTATAAGCGCCATATGCACGGACTCGAGAGTGTCAGGATCATGCGTTAGAGTCACTAGTGTGTCGGTGGGGTCCGATATGCTTGTACAGGCTACCCAGGCGGTCTTTTTGCCACATCCAAGAAACTGTGAAGTCGCCTTGCACCCCGTTAAGCTTTGAAAGAGAGGTAGTGCCACGGACTTTGACGGACTAAGATCATTCATCAGCACACAGATCTCCAAGACTGACATGAACGGAAAGCTCCTTCTGTGTACCCGATTTGAGTCCGTGTTCTTCAACAGGCGTTGTGACCTCACAATACTTCAACCGTGCAACCATTCCGAGGCTGGTACCAGGGTCCTCCTGCATCTAGCATATGCCACGGAGGAGGGTCATACAACAGCCTACGATGGACAGCGATGTCCGGTCTTTGGAGACCCTCGGTCTTTCGGAACTCTTGGTGTGGACTTCGGTACTGGAAAAAAATATTGTGACATTCCAGTTCATACCATTTGTTCCGATCTCGGTCCGTCAAATCCTTGGCACTATCCCTCTTCCACAGCCTTACTGGGTGCGACCCGGCTTCACAGTTTCTTGAGAGCGCAAGCCAGAAGGTATAGGTACTAATAATCATTGGTATATTGTTGCTAAAGCGGTCTTTGTATTGTATTTCGAACATTTAAATACACATACCGGCGTGGCGGCATACAGTAGCTATAGCATTTTGTCAGCATATGTCATCTCCGGAATATTTTAATATAACTTGTTCCTGAATAATCTTCATTCGATTGTTCTTAGTGATAACTGTTGATCAAAATGGGGTGACTTCAAATCTTCAAAATAAGATCAGAATCGGAGAATGCCACAAACCTCTGTGGTATTATTTGTGGTTCTTTTGGTGTTATACCTAGAATTGACCTCTGGTTCGGATGACCTCTTATCGCGACTCTCAAATGAAATATTGCCCCGAATCGCCAAAATACGGCCAGATTCGGGTTACTCAACCCTGGAAACCAATAGAATGAGGCAGTTTATTTATCTTGCCCCAAAAGCACTGATACTGGCGAATTTGTCCCCAAAATGACCTTTAGGGTGACCTTAAAGGGTGACTTTGACCTCAAATCACAGTCAGATTTTCCAACCCCTAAAACCACTAAAAAGTGCTATTATTCATATTTCTAACCCTTTTAGTTATTTAACTACGATTGACCTCTAACCCGGGTGGCGACCATATTGAATTTCGCCGAATATGGCGCCCGTCAAAAATCGAAATAGTATGGTATGGGCGACATATGGGCCAAATTTGATGCTTTTGGAAGAATGTGAACCAAAAAATCCCTAACAGCCAGCTTATACCATGATAAATTTTTGTTAATTGGATGGAAAGCACAAGAAGTACGTTTTTTATCGCTGCTAGAGATATTTCTGCAGTATGTATTGAAACATACCAATCTCAGAGATTTATCTGCATTGGCATATTTCATGTGTACGTTGTTTAACAGTGTTATTTCTTCTAATGTCTTCTGTGGTCTTCCAGTTACATAAGGCGCACGTTCTGCACAGAATAATTCCAGTCTTGTTATCAGAGGTGTCAGTATAAAATTTTCGCCCATGAAGATCTTTTGTAGGTATTGAAAAATACCAGTCTCAATTCGATTTTATCGGAATTATGCATTTCATGTGCACTGTTTCTTATAGTGGGGACCAAGTCGTCATTATTGTTGTCTCTTTTCTGTACTGGAGGTCCGTCGTTAACTGAAGCTAGGATTCGTATAGGCACGGTATAACAATCTTAGATAAACGCTTAGTAAACATTGACAGATAATTCCTGTTCACATATTCCATTTTCTATGGTAGTGAGAAACCATATATAGCCTTACTTTTCATGCAATAATACACAGTACCGGTGGCAATAACTTGACACAATTATGCGAATTTCATTACATTGAATAACATAGTAAAGTCGCTATATAGCTGAAATATTGCTGAATGCGACGTTAAACCTTATTTCTCTCTCTCTCCATAGTAAAGAAACCATAACTGTGTATTTAGAAAATATTTCATTGGGAATTTGGAGATGACTCCCGAGTGGCGCCATGATACAAGATAGCTTAACATAACTATTATCAATCCATTCCCCGTTTGATGGAGAAAAAATTGCTACCTCGTTACTGTGCATTGATGTAAAATTAATAAAGTTATTAACACTGAAGCAAACCCACCCTCTTTCTTTTTTCGTGACGAAAAGACTCGATATTGATTCATTTGAATGAATTTTTTACCTTACGGCAATATATTTTAAGACAACATCCGTTCTAACAAAAAAGTACATAAAATAAGCTTTCAACTGACATCGGATGTGGCCGTGTTTACGGGGGGGGGGGGCATTTTACTCCTAAAATAAGACGGTTTGTTTTTCAAATCGCTGTGAGTGACCTTTTACCCCTGCTACTGGAGTTTGCCGGACATTCCCAGAGATTTTGACATTGAAGTAACTGAAGCGGATCTGAGCACCTATCTGGGATAGGAATGATCAAATCAGGGGAGATAACGTGGAATTCGGTCAGCGGCCAAAAACGGTCCAGCAAGCGTTATCTGGCTCTCTCAATGTGCAGAGGGCGCTACGATCGTCTCGCCGTCATCATACGGGTTATTCGACTCAAGACGTCATTTTTGTTTCTACCGATGTTACGGAAACGTACATGCACGGACGAGGATGTTTTTACCTTTTTCGAGAGATTGTATCATGCTATTACATAATACTAGGGACGACGTGTATGTATCAATCAATTCCCACCACGGTAATGAACATGTTGGGGCTTGGTGGTCCCCAATGGCGTCATGCTACGCTATGCTTCGGGGATTTCCCTATTCTATTTATAGATCATTACATCAGCTCTATTTATAGACACCCGAATTGATGATGAAACAGTCGTGATAAAGCCTTCATGGCTATACTGCGTAGCCGTGTAATAATATAAAGGAGTGTATGTCTAACTCCCAATGTATTCATGCGGCCACGTTTTTCATGGCTAATGTGATCGACCACCCGATCGTGTATTCAGCCATCACATGTGAAGTCATGGGTCACAATCGCCGACTTGTATATCATGCTTCTGTGCATGGAGATTCCCGGACATTCGCCAGACATGACCGGACATATCCGGAGATGACCGGACATTATATTCCCGGACGTTCCCAGAGATTAAGGCGAAGCGACCACCCGCCTATTTGAAGTCTCGTTCACATGGGACTACTTTTTTGTCCGCGGAGGTTTATTCCCTGAAGTGGTCGTATCACCGCGAGACACGACCGAATTATCGCGCATGAATGCCAACGAGAAATACACCACCGTGGTCACTTTCGGTCATGTGATCGGAAGTGCACTCAATAACCTTTGCCGGAACTATAGCGGCCTTGAACTCCGGCCCAGAGATGTCAATGGACGTCAAGATCCTCTTTAGCTACTACTTCTGGAGAATAAAGAATATTTATATGATTATACTGAGATGGCATGGTGTCATTTCACCGCATGAGCAAATCTGATTTTACTATACATAAATAAAACTTTCTTGATATAAGATTATTACTAGTCTTGCAACCCGATACATGCTAATCCGCTACAGTACGAAATTCACCATTGAGAATATATGCTTTTCAGTTGTTTAATATGTATGGATGTCATAATTTATTATTCAGTTGTACAAACCCCGATATGGTATAATACCGTCTTATGGGGTATTCTAGGTCAACTTTATCCAGGACTCAAATAAGTCCATTCAGGCCTCACAAAAGGTAAGCCACCTTGTCATATTTTACTTTCAAACAAATTGGCCCAGTTTCGGTGAACCATGTACGCCTTCACACCAGCATGGCGGAGAAGTATTTGTTGATATATAAACGTAAATAGACCCTCTCATGTGAAAAGTGAGGTAATTGATATTGTGGTCCATAGAGAGCATTTCAAAGAGTACGCAGTCGTCCCATTCAGAGGACCGGCAATGTAATATAGACTGAGGTTACAGCTAACATCACCTGTATTAATCTGTTCCTATACCGTTGATGATTAAGAGGAATTGCTTGACGATGTCTGCTTCTGAAGAAAATAACGACAGAGCTGATAAGATAGCGGGAAATGACGACACAACTAACACGATAATGGGAAATCACGACAGAGTTGATAAGATAACGGAAAATGCCGATAGAGTTGATAAGATAACAGGCAATGACGACATTCCATACATAATCAGGAACCCGGATACGGGATGGGCCTGGGTGGTAGTTGTTGGTAAGTTGTAGTTTGAAATTCACGAGATAAAGGCGGGGGCGCACTGTCAGAATGATATGATCAGTCTGACCATTTTATGGCGCCAGAACAGATGCGACCAGCCATACTTTATATGGTAAAATGTCCCGTCTGAACATCTCTTTCATGATCGCTCTCTGACCATGGGTATGAAATATAGTTGGGCACGTCTGTGCCATAAAATAAATGATCAGATTGGTCATATCCTTTAAGATATTGTGTTCTCAAGGACTATCGAGAAAGCGTGACTGAAATACATCATACTCTGGATAACAGCTTTACAACGTCACTCATATGGATTTAGAATACTGACCAGCCATACAGATTTGATATTTTTGGAAGATCATGACGTCTTGCTGGCATCATTGAAAATTGTTGGTCGCTTCTCTCTTGTAGGATCCTAGCCTATTTTTATGTATACTATGATTTGTTGGTGTCATTAAATTCGTGGTAATGGTGTTATTTGAATTAGACCTTGGATTATGGTCGCGAAAATTCTTTTAATGGACGACGGCTGAATATTGAATGAGGGACGAGACGCTTTTACCTAGTTATTCTTACCTGTAAAAGGATCCATGTTATTGATTGAGAATGTTATGCATGTTGCAGCCACAAAAACAACCCTATGAAAACATGAGTAGTGTATATAGGGCAACTAAAGCCTTTTTTCACCCGGATGTAACTATGACGTCACAACTGGATGGTTTGTAACGAGGCTTTTGATTGGTTGAATTGTAAGTGTGAGGTTGAATTTGATTGGTTGAGGTGTCGTCCCTGTTGTAAAGCAAGATGGTGGGTGTCGGCCCTGTTGTAAAGCAAGATGGCGGCGTGGTTCGGGCATGTTCGGGCATGTTCGGGCAAAAAAAAAGTTCCGGCAAAAAAAAAAAAAAAAAAAAATGTATTCATGCGCGGTGATGAGGTTTGGCAGCGGTTTTGGCGGTGATTCGGTCTCGGGAAAAAGCTTCCGCGGAGAAAAGTAGTCCCTAGATAAAATGGTCCGATGGGGTCGAGTGAGGTATCAAAGTGAAGGTTAGGTGAAGGAGCATCTAATGGGCTGGGTGTGGGGTTGAAATATCGTCATTCTGCGCATGCGCGGCGGCCGAAGGGTATGAAAATAGCCTTTTTGGAGCTAGGGGAGGCCCTAAGGGTCCGATGGGGTCGAGTGAGGTATCAAATTGAAGGTTAGGTGAAGGGGCATCTGATGGGCTGGGCGCGGGGTTGAACTATCGGCATTCTGCGCATGCGCGGAGGCCAAAGGGTATGAAAATAGCCTTTTTGGAGCTAGGAGATTGACTACTGGTCCAGTGGGGTCGAGTGAGGTATCGATGTGAAGCATTCGTGAAGGGGCATCTGATGGGCTGGGTGTGGGGTTTAAATATCGGCATTCTGCGCATGCGCGGTGGCCCAAGGGTATGGAAATAGCGGTTTTGGAGCTAGGGGAGTCCCTAATGGGCCAATGGAGTAGTATGAGGTATCAAAGTGAAGCATTCGTGAAGGGGCATCTGATGGGCTGGGTGTGGGGTTGAACTATCGGCATTCTGCGCATGCGTGGTGGCCCAAGGGTATGGAAATAGCCGTGTTGGAGCTAGGGGAGCCCGTAATGGACCAATGGGGGCGAGTGAGGAATCAAAGTGAAGCATTCGTGAAGGGGCATCTGATGGGCTGGATATGGGGTTGAACTATCGGCATTCTGCGCATGCGCGGTGGCCCAAGGATATGGAAATAGCCGTGTTGGGAGCTAGGGCGGCCCCTAATGGACCAATGGGGTCGAGTGAGGTATCAAAGTGAAGCTTATGTGAAGGGGCATCTGATGGGCTGGGTGTGGGGTTGAACTATCGGCATTCTGCGCATGCGCGGTGGCCCAAGTGTATGAAAATAGCCGTGTTGGGATGTAGGGAGCCCCTAATGCACCAATGGGGTCGAGTGAGGTATCTAAGTGAAGCATTCGTGAAGGGGCATCTGATGGGTTGGGTGTGCGGTAGGAATATCATTCTGCGCATGCGCAGATGCAATACGGAGGTCTCGTCCAATCAGAAGCTAGTATTTCAAATCCGTCCCAGAGCTCTCGTCCAATCACAAGCGAGTATTTTGACCCGGTGCATTATGGGACATATCCAAGATGGCGGCACGTATGTTCAAGATGGCGGCACATCCGGTGTCGAAAACTGACCATTTTGTCGGATGTGGTCACTCAGTGTCGAAAACTGGACCCTGTATGACGTCACTTCCGGGTTTTTCACTAAAAACTACCTCCAAACATAGAAGAGTTCCTAATATTTCCTCTTAGACGTCCGTATGTTCAATCGCCGGTGTGTTTTGTGTTTTCCCGCCCCGCCCCAGCGCCCCGCAGCGCGAGCGCGCGCGCGAGTTCTCCGGAAGTGCGCGTCATCCCCGGCAGTGCGCGCGCGGACGCGGGTCAAAGGGTCACCTCCAGGTCAGACGGTCCAATGTCCAATGAGACAATGTTGCGGCATCGCTATAGTCAGAGCTTGAGCACAATAAAAAATTCTAGATTCTAGGGGGGATTCTAGATGAACCTGGGAAAGATGGGCAGTTCCATTTGGACCAATCAGCGGTCGAGAAAAAGAGCCAATCAGCGGTCGAGAAAAAGAACCAATCAGCGATCGAACAATCAGCCAATGGAATTGGGGTATTCACGGTGTGCTTTCGCTGACGTCCGCGCCTACATCTGAGTTCTTGTACACCCGGGTAATGTTTTTCTGGACATGGATGGGTTACCTTTGGCTCCATTCTAGGCCACTGATTGACTAATACGGTGTTCAAAGCCACTTTCATGCATTATGCTCATAGAACTTATAGTCATAATCTATACGTGTTGTACGAGTCTCTTCACTCACCGTATACACGTACCTCAATGAAATGCCCGCTCCAAACCTAGACCAAAGACACGTACTTGGTCTGTAGGCTGATTTCATTGGCTCTCTATTTTTTACTATAGTGCTCTTGCCTTCTAAACATGATGGGTTACATTTTGACCCCATCCTACACCACTGATTTCAGTTTGACTGAATCTCCACATTGGGCATTGATGCATTAGGAATAAAACACACAAGACAGGGTTTTTTTGGTGAGATCTCATTTTTTTTTTTTATTCAGTGAACAACAACAACGTGAGAACAACCACGTGAAAACTGAAGCCCAGAACAAGGGGCTTGTCATTAACTGAAGCCCAGAACAAGGGGCTTGTCATTAACTGAAGCCCAGAACAAGGGGCTTGTACATTGAAGCCCAGAACAAGGGGCTTGTCATTAACTTAAGCCCAGAACGGGGCTTGTACATTGAAATGATGGGCGGCCCAGTCATAGACGAGTACATCGCGGTCCTCGGCCTGGGGGTACTCGTCAAATATCTGTACGATAGTAGATAAGGGTCTTCCCCGGCATCGATGGTACAGGTAAAACAAGCAATATTGTCCGCACACGCCACTGGTCAGGCTTTGCAACGTTGGACTGTTCCAACACCACGTCTCTGTGCCTTGATCCATGAAGTCTGTTAAATCGGGATGGAGGGGTGGCAGACCGTACGGGTCAAAGTATTCCCCCTGCTGTTCTGTCAAGTACACGGCCACCCAGTGTTCACCAGGTCGATCCATCGGGTCCGTGTTGAGAACGTAAGCAGCCGGATACATACGGTCTAATGGAAACACATCTCGGGCGAACACACCTTGAAAGACCCTACGTGTCTCTGGGTCATTCTCCAGCACGGTGGTTATCTGGTCTGTATCCATGTTAGGTGGAGAAGTCACACAGGACGTTGCGCGCCTTGTCCACTTGAATGATGTTGTCAAACTCGGCGTAGCAGATCACATTGACGGTGGTCGCCAGGGCTCGTGCAAAGTGGATTTCCAACCGTAAATTGCCTTGCTTGGCCAGGGCCAGCTGATGGTCGTTCTCTAAGGTGGGGGTCAGATCGAAACAGAACAACGTGTATCCGTTCGCGTAGTCCTCCCGACTGATCATATTCCCTTCGTCCTGGTTGATTTGACCGGTGGCTGTAAACAGGCTCTGATAGGCTCGAATGAAATTCCTCCGCCCAAAGTTCGGGGTTAAGGCCGTGGCTGGCACCTGTTGTCCATCCACATGCAGGGCCACAAAATTGATGCCGAAATGTTTAAAGTCAAACGGATTCTCTGGGTAGGCTCCGCTGAAACTGGTATTTTCCACACAGGCCAGGATCAATCGCTTGGGTAGTTCCCCCAGGAACAGGTTTTCTTTGTTGGCGCCCATATTTCCAGCAGGCACAGAGAACACTTTGGTTTGTACACGTCGGATAGGGTACTGGGCTGGTTTTGTTTCCAAGGCTTGCATGTGTCCCAATTGAACGGCTGGATTCGGTTTCACTTTTCGGACATATAGGACTGCGTCTTCGATGACAATCTTATAGTCAGCTACATGCGCCTCTACGTTAGTGGCCATCAAGGCGAAGGTCGGAGGCGCCCGTATCAGTCGGATTTTGATGGGGATCTTGTTCAAGAGGTACCGGTCTTGCATGAACATGTCTGCATGCAGTCGACCCATCATATCCACCGAGGCACTGTTCGCAGTGAAAGCCTTCCGTTTGTTATATCCCCCATTGTCCGACCGTGTCCATGTGCTCGGCCGTGTCCCTGTAGAATAAAGCGGTTGTCAGCTGAGATTTTTAGCCTCTCGGCCATACGACAACAGTGTCTCGATGTAGGCTCGATAGGGGTACGTGTTGGTGGAATCACTGATGAGTTTGTCGCTGAGAAAAATATCCACCTGCTGAAACATCGAGTGCAGCCAGAGATTCGTCGGGCCCACCGTTGCTTGGTCGGCGATTCTGGTGCCAGCTCCATTGACCACCTTGGCTTTCACATACAAGTAGGTATGGGCTAAATCCACATAGGCCGTATCCGCATTACTGATGGTGAACTCGATGGGCCCGGTTTCGTTGATGCTGGAGAGCGGGAGATGCTCCACCCATAATCCTTGTTCGACACTGGTTTGTGTGGGCGGCACGGTCCACAAATCAAATTCACTGTTGGTGGAGGGGCAGGACTCGGCGTGGATTAAGGACATGTTTTAAGAAAAGATATCCCGGGTCTTCTTGGATGTGCGTCGTCGCGGGATCGGTCGTCGACTGGTGCGTGGTCTCCGTGGGGCAGCTCTTTTATTCCCTACGGTGCGTTGTGCTTTGGCCACCAACACGCCTCCCGCTTCTTTGGCCCGCCGTTTCAAGGATTCTTTGGGTGCCGTACCCCCAAGACATCACCGGCCACTTGCAGTCCACTGCGTACCGCTTGTTTGCCCATTGCTTTCACCCCACGCGTCACCAAGGGCAGGAACGTTTTCACAATGCTGCCGAGTATGTTCCCCAGTCCATGTCCTCGTTGCATGCGTGCACCGCTAAAGACCGGGAAGCCACCCCCGGCCTGTTGGGCATAATAGTCGGCATAGCTGCGTGCATCGCACTCGTAAGGTACTTTCATTATGCAAAGTGGGGAGCACGTGCTTGTCGAAAATGAAGTGTCAGCACCACTTTTCCTCGTTCGGATGCCACCGCTCGTCCCGTGTCATCTCTTATATCCACCGTGATCGTGTTGATGTCAGTTTGTCGTACGGGCAGGTACATGATATGGTTGAAACTGTGGGTGACTTGATCGCCATACGTCTTTTTAATGGGGACCACCCGTAACAGAGGTGTGTTGATATCGCCCACGATGTGGTTGTCCACCACGTCCGAGTAGACGTAGAGTCGTACATACCCGACTTCATATCCATCGGGATCTCGCCTTGGTGGGCGGTGGGACCAGCGAACGTCTGTAGATCGAAACCCAGCATTTGCTGTAGGATAGGACTCAGTACGACACTCGCGTTGGCGGTGACGATAAGCTGTGCCTTGTCGTTGTGTGTGTTGTAATCGAAGTCCACGTGATTCTTGAAGGGATAGGCTTTGATGGGTTTTGAAGTATTCGTGACCTCCCGTAGAGCCTTATAATGCAACAGTCTTGACAACCCACCCATGAACTCCTTGGGAGTATCGTATTGGCCTTCGGGGAGGGTGAGTCGGGTGTCTTTTCCTTCGTAGGTCACCTCGTACCACACTTCATTGGCTCGCACGTTGTACCACGAGTAAGGGTATTGGATATCCACGAGTCCACATTCCCAGCGTCCAGGTAAATGCAACGGTTGCGGTAACTGGGGCACGTACTTGGTCAAGGTGTTGTCAGGAAACACATCAGCCGAGCTGTTACTGGGTAGGGTGAGGTAAAACATGATAACTGAGCTGTCCTGCTGCTGCTGTTGGTTTTAATACTTCTCCCAGTCCTTGGGCGCTAATCGTCGTGATGGTCGCGGTGATTTAGCTCTTGGTCGATGCAGAGGGTGGCGTGGTAAAAGGGGTGAAAACGTAGGTACGTTGTGGTGGTGGAGTTTTGGGGGGTGACTCCGGTTCCCAGTCGGATTCCCAAGGTTGTGAAATCTGTCGTGGTGCACGACTCGGCGATTGCTGGGTTTGCTGCATAAAAGGCCCAGCGGTGGGGGTTCCCCACCAATTCCTGTG
This sequence comes from Hanleya hanleyi, assembly GCA_036873755.1. Classification (NCBI taxonomy): domain Eukaryota; kingdom Metazoa; phylum Mollusca; class Polyplacophora; order Lepidopleurida; family Hanleyidae; genus Hanleya; species Hanleya hanleyi. Next base: position 37,111 of record JAVTVY010027618.1, read on the forward strand.
GTACATGCATGTCTTTCAAGCCTTGAGCGAAGACCTTCCATCCTCGAGGATCCGTGTGCGATCTGCGTTTACGCATCAGGTCATTCACTAAATCCGTCATGTGGGTCCCGGGGACCACCTGATTCTGTACCAGGAGTTCGCCTTTATCATTCCAGGTCATGTTAGGATTCTGTTTCATCCGTTGTAATACCAGGCCAGCTTGTTTCTTGAACGATGCAGGTACACTCTTCAGGACTTCGTCTTCCACCCACTGTGGGGCTGTGGGGGCTACCCCTGGTAATGGCGGCTGTTGGAGCGGTGCTGAGGTTGGCGGTGCGTCACGTGGTGGTGGTGGTGGTGGCGGTGGGTTAGAGAGGGTTTTGTATTGGTCCATGAACGTCATGTACCGTTGAAGCGTCTCATTGTACCGTTGTACTTTCTCACTGTCGCTTAACCCCGGTCTCTGTAAGATCTGTTGCATCTCTCCATCGAGGGTGTTTATGGTCTTCACCGTAGGTGGGACAGGGTAGGGCGATTGGAGGTTTTGAAGGAACCGTGGTTCGACGAGGACCATTTTTTTCGTGTGGTTCATTGTCGGCCGAAGAGTCCACCCAATACTGGACCCAACACGGAAGCGGCCAACGGTGCTAAGATGGCCCCGAGAAAGCCGCCTTTCTGTAACACCTTTTTCTTTTGTGTTTGTGGCACCCGCTTCTGGACTAAGGTTCGGAGACCTGTCTTATGCTTGGCCAACTTGGTCTTCTGAGCCGGAGTCAGTGGTACGTTGCCTTTTAACAGGTTGTACCCGATCTCGCACAGACAGCGTACAAGGTCAGGGTCCGCACCGCGTACAATGGTTCGGACCAACTCGGGTGGGGCCGTCTTCAATACACGGAGCGTGGGAGCGTGCTTCCGTACTCGCGCAGACATCATGTACAACTAATGCTAGAACCCACAACTCTGCTCTTTTTATCTACCTCAGAGACAAAGTCAACCCTGCTGTGGTATTCATTCTTTTTATTATCCCCATCATCAAACACACACTCCAGCTGGGGGCGCCACTGTGGATGTGTTTACATTATTTTTGTTCACTTGCACAACTTGCCAGAAGCAGTTTACTCGCCCAGAAGATTTACGATGCCACGAGGCCTCCATCCACAACGGTACACTATATACTTGTATAACCTGCGCACTGTCATTTAATCGGGAGGATCATTTACTGCGCCACGAACGTTCATTCCACGAGGGCGCGACGGAACAATGTAAGGATTGTGGTCAACTCTTCAAACGACGCAGTCAGTTAAAACGGCATGAGCGTTTGATTCATGGTCCGTCACCACGGTTTTGGCGACAACTTCCTACTGAAGATAAGCCCGGGAAGACGAACGCCACTGGTGATGCGATGACGGAGAGCCCGCCTATACCCACAGTTGGGAAGAGCCTGGATTTCCGGCCGGATCCCACCGTTACGGTTTCGAGTCATACGTCATACATCGAACATTTTCTGGACGAGCCCATAAATGTTCCTAGCGATCTCTTACCCGAAGATCATCCAGAGAGTGACATCTCTCGGCGCCATTGGTCCATGACACGGCACTGTTTCCACCGTCATCGCCCTCTTCAAGATATCTACAATTTCCCACTGACCAACCTCACCCGTCTACGCAGCTACGTGGAAACCATCTTCAATGACCAACCTACGGCCTTCACATTAAATGTAGCATTTGGGTACATCTTATGCCATAAGATGACGGGTGAATTGCGCTATTTCTATTCCAGTGCCATCAACCCAGTGTACGACCAACGGTTTACCATCATTAACCGGAGGTCACTAGAGATGATGCTGGACCAAGTGGAACAATTGGATGTCTTGGGATGGGCCCAACAACAACGACCCAACACCAAGTGGACAGTGAAGAGGGTGACCAATGTTACGTTTTTCCTTACCAAGCTTATCCACCACCGCCATCGGTTGAATGCGTCACTCGTGCACTGATGAATACCATAACATGCCGTACATACTCTCTATGTCTACATGCTGATCATTGACTTGAGCTCAGTAAACACTTGTACCTAATGTGACGGTGCGTTAAATAATAAAACATGGTGTTTGATATTTCAATTTGTTTTGCTGTGAACATACTAAACATACCCAGGGCGGCTCCCCCAGCCTGGGTATGATGTAACATTGGGGATAATAAACTGTATGAACATTGCTGAACTTGTTGTTATTCACATCACCCCATTGACTAGGCAGGTCCCAATAAGCCCGGGGACCGATATTAGCCCTTTTGGCTAGAGGTGATAGGGGTTTTCCCCTAGCTTAGGGGTAAAGTCCGTATTCCGCTTTTTTTCTGGAGAAAGTTTTACATACATCCACTCATGACTGGATGCCCCTTCACATAGGCTTCACATGGATACCTCATACGACTCCATCGGCCCATTAGTGGCTCCCCTAGCTCCAAAACGTCTATTTTCATACCCTTTGGCTATCGCGCATGCGCAGAATGGTGACAACGCTCGAGCCAACTGCTTCACATTGATACCTCATACGACTCCATTGGACCATTAGTGCCTCCCCTAGCTCCAAAACGTCTATTTCCATACACTTTGGTCACCGCGCATGCGCAGAATGCCGATATTTCAATCCCACACCCAGCCCATCAGATGCCCCTTCACGAATGCTTCACTTTGATACCTCACTCGACCCCATCGGTCCACTAGGGACCCACCCCGGTCACAAAACGTCTATTTAGGTATTCCCCGTATACATTAACATAGGAAGTCAACCCAGGGGACTACTTTCTCTCCGCGGAGGCAGACCGCATCACCACCAGACCGCATCACCGCGGAAGAATTCGAGGTCAAAGGTTGCCGGAACTATAGCCTAGACAGGTCAGTACATGCCTTGATCACGTGATCGCCGCGTGACCAAGTTCCTCCTCAAATCCTCCCCGTGACGTCACTACATCCGGGTGAAAGTTGGCTCGATTTCAGTAGACACTACTACTTACCTTTCATAGGGTTTAGTCGTACTTCTCTCCTGGGCATTTCTCGTAAATTTCTCTTATGTACCATGACCCAGTCTCCCAATGGTCTTTGTACTTCTTATCCATATCTTATACATCAGTTGTTCCCATTGGACAAAATACATACAAGCGTCTAGTCCGTCATTCAATATTCAGCCTTCGTCCATTAACCCTACCTGGTCAGGGATTTGGGGGACCTCTCCAGGCATGGAACTTTTTATTTCTGTAATTTCTTTACAAAAACTGCCTGATAAATTAATAAATAATAATCCCAATAAAAATAGTTTTTTCAACTTTTCCTGTTGGAAAAGCAGGAATTTTGAAGAAAAATGACAAAACCATTACTTTTCTGGCATCCCACATGACCATTTTAATTAACTCATGATCCTCTGTCCGGAGGGTTATGTAATTAGGCTCGAAATGAACCCAATATAATAAACTACAAAGTCGCGATGAATCAGCCTCAATTTGTTGTCGTTCTGGAGATAGGGTGAAAAATTTGCTACTTGGCCTGTAATGCCAACCAAGTCCTGGTATAGGGTTAAAGAATTTCCCTGTGACCTAACATCATTAGTACCAAATTAAAATATCATAGTATACATAAACATAGACTAGTTTGCTGACCTATTTCTATATTTATACACAATTATTTCATTTCTTGACCATATCTCTTATGTACCATGCCCCCGTCCCTCATTGTTCTTTGTTCTTGTTATCTTTTTTTGATTTTTGATTTGATTTTATTCACCAACGAATGCATTTAGTCATAAAAGAAATGGCGGTCATAAAAGAAACAGTAGTTGTAATATTAGAAAATGCACGCCAGACGAGACAAATGGCGGAAATAAAACCCCGAGGAGCTTGTTCTATCCCATAAATAACAAATTGAATAAAGAATAACTTGTGGATGGTGAAAAGAATAATACAAAAAGAGAATGCACATGTGTATTTATAATGTGAGGTAGGTCAGTTTCCAGTAAAATAGTCTTTCAATTTGGACTTAAATAAGGAAATGGAATCGATACATTTCATAGCAGCAGGTAATTTGTTCCACTCTCTAGAGCCTTTGGTTTTGAGAGAATAGAAAGATAAATTTGAATAATAGAACGGTCTGTACAAATTAACTTCTTGACCCCGTGTACGGTAACGGTGTATTTCCGATTGTTTCCTGAAATATGCTCGAAAATTTAATGGTAGTTTACGAGGATGATGGAAAAATTTGTGAACCAATAGTAAGCATTGATATATATTGAGATTATCTAGTTGCAAAATGTTGTACTTTGTGAATAATGGCAATGTATGATCACGTTTTTGTGACAATGTTACGACTCTCAAAGCACGTTTTTGGAGCAAGGATAGAGGTTTTAAATGTGTGATGTATGTGTTTCCCCACAAGACATTACAGTACGATAGATAAGGAAGTATTAAACTGTAGTACAAGATTAGAAGTGTTTTAGTGTTTAAAGCACTACGTATATGGTTTATAATTCCGATGTTTCGCGATATTTTATTGCATATGTAGTGGATGTGTGCTCTCCAGTTTAGCTGGTTATTAAAATATAAGCCTAAAAATTTTAATAGGTTAACTTGTTCGATTTCTATGCCGAGAATAGATAGATGGGGGACAGTTACCGAGGATTTATGGGTGTTGGGTGTTATTAGCATGTATTTTGTCTTCTTTATATTTAATGATAAACGATTGCAACATAGCCAGGTATTTAAGTTATGTAGTTGTTGGGACATAGTATTGAAAGCATCATTAATATCCTTCGAGGAAAAAACAACACTGGTGTCGTCAGCAAACAGAATAATTTTTACGAGGTCTGTTGCTTCGCTTATGTCATTTATGTATAGTAAAAACAACAGAGGCCCTAAAATTGATCCTTGGGGGAGGCCATGGGAAATAGACATTGATTCGGATAAAATACCATTATAAACTACGGTTTGTAGACGTTCGGAGAGATAGCTTTTTAACCAGGTATTAGATGCACCACGGAGGCCATAATGCTCAAGTTTGGTAAGCAGGATGTCGTGGTTAACGGTGTCGAATGATTTCGACAGGTCTAGAAATGAAACAACACTATATAGTTTGGATTTTTTAGCAGATATCAATATGTCATAGAGGGAGCATGCCGCAAGAGATGTCGAGTGGTTAGCCCTAAAACCATATTGATTTTGTGATATTATGTCATTACTGTCGAGAAATTCTGTAATTTTAGTCACGGAAAGTTTTTCTTGTATTTTGCTGAAGCAAGGCAGTACCGATATTGGTCTATAAGTCGAAAGCGTAAATTGATCATCTGCTTTGAATACTGGGGTTACTTTTGCGTGTTTTAACAAAGCGGGTATTATTCCTGAATTGAAAGATGAATTAATGATAGAAGACAATGGTTCGGAAAGGTGATCAGACACTAATTTAATCATGGACATGCGTATATCGTCTAGACCAGGAGATGATGATTTTAATGATAGGATCGTGCTCTTAACTTCATCTTCAGTTACCCGGGAGAATTCAAAATTATTACGATTAGGGGTACCGATATAATCACGAAAATTTGACGTAGAATGTGGAATTTGATTATCTAAGTTTGAGGCAACTGTAGTAAAATATTCATTGAATTTATCGGCTATAAGTTTTTTGTCTGTTACTGTCTGACCACGAATGTTAAAGGAGTCCGAAATTTGAGATTTATTCCTGTTCAATAGCTGTTTTAATACCTTCCATGTACCTCTGATATCTTGAGTGCTTTCGTTGAATTTCCGTTCAAAATAGTATTTTCTGGATGTGCGAATCGTATGATTTAATATATTTCTGTATTTTCGGTATTGCTTATGAATGGTAGTATCCCTATTGATTAGATAAAGGCGATAAAGTCTATTTTTTTCATGGACAGAATTTAAAATTGAATAGGTTATCCATGGTTTTATGAGTTTTCTTGTCGAAGGTATAACAGTTGTTAGCGGGAAGCATTCATTATAGATGGGGTTGAATTTAGAGAGGAAATTATCAAGCAAAGTGTTTGGATCATGACCGTCTTCATTCGCTTGGCACCAATCAGCGTCACTTATTTTTTGTAAGAATAGCTCCTTTTGTTCTGTGGTATATTTACGGTAAGTTATGTTTTTGTTGTGCTGGTTTTGCGCTAGAGGCGCTCCTAATTATATGAAATATCGGGAAATGATCAGTAATATCTGTCAAGAATATACCGGACAAGAGATTGTCATCGTGAAAATTAGTAAAAATGTGGTCGATGAGGGTTGCTGTTCGTTCACGGACTCTGGTTGGTTTCGTAATCAATGGGAAAAAGTAATGTGATTTCAGGTTTTCCAGAAAATCTCTCGAGGGCTGATGGTTATTTGTTTTAAAAAGGTCTATGTTGAAATCGCCCGTAAATATACAATTCTTTTGAACTTCAGGCGACTTAAGAAGAGAAAGGAAATATTGATTAAAAGTGTCAATATTTTTGCCCTTTTATTTATCCATACCTTCCACGTCATTATGTTCCCATTGAACACACGTTTACTGACCTATTTCTACATTAGTCTTGTCACTTGTTGTTTTCCTTCCTCAATACTTCACACAACACTACATGTATATACTCGTGTCTGATCCAGGTATAATTGTGCTGCATTGATGTTATTATATATCTTTACCTAGACCTGTCCCGCTTGATATTGTTTTCTGTGTTTCTTTGTATTTTATTTCACTTTCTCTTTTGTCCGTGATATTGATTGTTGGAGTGTACTCCATCTGTATACTCAGTTACATATCGTTTTGTATATTAGGGCAGAACCCCCAATCATAAAGATTGAAAACGATAGAATGAATCTATTGTAGACAGGAAATTCAATATAATAGATTGAAAATTTCAATTTAACGGATGGAATATTCAATCGAATAGATTGGTCACTAATTTAAATCTAATGATTTTAGGGAGTATATCACACATACGTATTGGTATTAACTATTTTTATGATATTGTTCACGCCAATTATTTTTCTGTATACGCAGAAGAACAGTACACTTGCCCCACACAGCTTTCACTTACGACAAGTAAATCGTTATCCATGTATCTCCTTTGTATATCTCTTATATGCGATATTTATTATGCCATTTTTACCTTGCTCAAATGGATAAATGATATAAGGGCGTATTCAGTAACAAGGAAGTAATCTCACTAATCCGTCTTTACGTGTCGACCAACCAGCCGAACGAGGGGAATTCATGATGAGGTTTAAGTCGATATCTCTGTTATTTTCTTGGGGTAAGTTTATGTATTTATTAAATGATACCTTTCTTCACACTGCGCTTGCACTCATTATTTGCACTTATAACATCTAATAATGGAGACCTCCTTCACAAGAGTCGGTACGGTACAACCAACATTTTTGTAGGTCAGAATGTGATATTCAATGCAATATATTACTAAACTACATGCACTACACGATATATATATCACGTAGGAAATCACGGCAGAAAAATCGTTTGTTGCGACGTTCATGCTTAGAAGTTGACATCCATGTGCTGAACTCGTCTGCAGTGTTGGACCCGGCTGGCGTTGAACCAATGTCTGACTGATGGTCACAACCCACTGTAACACAGCCTAAAAAATATCGTAAATCCCTCATATGCACCGCCACACATGACCCACCAGGCACGGTACATGTAGCCTTTTTTTCGCGCAAAGATATAAAAACAATTCAGCATACATTCGGCACCAGTTCTTCGAGATACGACTGGCGAAAATTGGGTCATTCCGTCCGACACAATCACAGCGAATATGGGAGGCAGGCAATCAAGCTGGTGCCGAGTTTTCCCTTAAACTTTTAAAAAGGTTGTTTTGATATTTTTTAGTGTTGTATATTATAAACATTTTAAACTATATCACAAACCCTTTCTTGTGCAGTCAGGTATAATGATCAATCAAATTTCACAGGAAGCCAACGGCCCTGATTATAAAAAAAATTATAATCCATAAATATCAATGGTGGTTTGCTACCTACAAATAGTCAGATTCCAGTAATATTGCGGTGGTCAACCCTGAAATGAATAAGCATATAAGTAGTATATAGAACACGGGAGAGCGCAAGTTGACCTTTGACCTCAGAAATTTGCATATCACGTGACAGCGGTCAAAGGTCATTGAGTGCACTGGAGTTGACCTGTATCCTTTCATCTTGTCTTTGACCTTGGATCATGTTTAGACATGTTAGGGTTGGGGTTTTTCCATCACGTGCGGTATGACGTCACTTCCGGTCTGGGTGAATGGGGCGTGACCTGTGAACCTGATAGGACATGTACTGACCTGTCTGTGGGGTTTTTCCCTACAATGTCGTTCACCTTCGTGTTTTTTCGGTGAGGTGCGAAGGGTACGTCCGTGTCTTTTCGGTGAGGTCCGTGGGAACATGATAGGCCATGTACTGTCTGTGGGATTTTTTCCCGCCAGAATTTCGCTGTCGTCTGCTTGGGGTTGTCACGTGCCGAACACCTGGCTCCCCGAATTGCAACATTGTTGCACGTTCGCACCAATGTTGCGGTGAACACCTGGTCTGGCGTCTGCGTGCGTGAGCTCACGTGCCGAACACCTGGCTCCCCGAGATCAAGGCATGTCCAGACTTGTTCTTTTTTTCCTTTAGCTGTGTGTTCCGGGTACATCGGGGTTTACACGGGAACAGTCGGGTAGTTACGGAGGTGACCGAAGAGACACGGAGGTGACAGAAGATGTCACGGAGGTGCCCGAAGAGACACGGAGGTTACCGAAGATGTCATGGAGGTCACCGAAGAGACACGGAGGTGGCCGAAGATGGGTGTATGTAAAATGAGGATTTGTCTCGAAAATATAAAAAGCGGATCACGGACTTTACCTCTAAAATAGGGGAAAACCCCTATCAACTCTATATCAAAGGGATAATATCGGTCCCTGGCTTATCGGGTTCTGCCTGGAGTGGGTGTATGTAAAATTAGGATTTGTCCCCAAGATATAAAAAGCGGAACACGGACTTTACCGCTAAAATAGGGAAAAACTCCTATCAACCCTATCCCAAAGGGCTAATATCGGTCCATGGCTTAGCGGGGCCTGCTGAAAGAGTGGGGGAGTGGGTGTATGTAAAATTAGGATTTGTCCCGAAAATATAAAAAGCGGAACACGGACTTTATCCCTCAACTAGGGGAAAACACCTATCAACCCTATTGAAAAGGGCTAATATCGGTCCCCGGGCTTATCGGGGCCTGGGTGCATGGGTGGGTGCATGTAAAATCAGGATTTTTCCCGAAAATATAAAAAACGGAACACGGACTTTACCCCTAAACTAGGGGAAAACCCCTATCAAGGGCGTATATTGACTCCCATTGACCTTTGACCTCCAGTATAGAGTGCGTATATTCACTACCATTGACCTCAAAAATTTGCATATCGTGACCTTTGACAGCCAATCAGAAGCGAGTATTTTGACCTCGTCTGACTGTATGTATGTACTGACTTGGTTCTGGGGTTTTTCCATCACGGTTGTGCGCAGGTGTATGACGTCACTTCCGGTCTGCGTGAATCGGGCGTGACCTGGGACTATGGGATGCATGTACTGACTTGGTTCTGGGTATTTGCCATCACGGGGAGGTCACGTGATAAGTTCAAGGTCATATCCAGTATAGTGTGTGTATATTCACTACCATTGACCTTTGACCTCAAAAATTTGCATATCGTCACCTTTGACAGCCAATCAGAAGCGAGTATTTTGACCTCATCTGACTGTATGGAATGCATATACTGACTTGGTTCTGGGAGTTTTCCATCACGGTTGTGCGCAGGTGTATGACGTCACTTCCGGTCTGCGTGAATCGGGCGTGACCTGGGTATGGGATGCATGTACTCACTTGGTTCTGGGGTTTTTCAGTATTTGGTGTAGAGAGGGACCATCCTTGGTCCGAATGCGTCGTGTGAGGTGTGATTTTGTAGCAACGCGCGCCAACGCAAAGCGTAACGCTTCAACGCCCTGGTGAAATAGCTCAGAAGTTCTGATTTTCTAGATATTCCATGGAATTGTCACTAATTCTTCGAAATGCAGTGACGCCCGTCAACGCTCGTAGTTACGCATTAACGCCATGATATAGACCGGAGAGAGAACAACAAAACAACAAGGATGACACTTGAGAGAACAACAACAACAAGAAGTTTTTTTTCATATAGTTTATTTTCCCCAATGTTACATCATACCCACGCTGGGGGAGCCGCGTTGGGTATGTTTACAACCCAAAAAGACTCTTGCCCAATCAGACGCCACCATTTGCATCTGTCATATTCGTTCCTGTCCGTTAGATGTATTCTTGTCCAATCAGAAGTCGCCATTTCAGAAAGTTCCATCTTTGCTCGGTGTGACCTAAGCGTCGTCGGGCAGGCCTGGATATTCTTCGGGCAGCATGTCCTGAAACAGTTGTTTGCGCATTCTGATCGCATTTTCCAGGGCCTCGGTGGGTGGTAGCCCCATAGCCTCTTCCAAGTGACGCTTGGTCTTCATGATGGACCTGTGCGTGGGGTCGCCCTTCATTTCAAGCGGTAGTAATGTATACTGTTCATAGATCGCCATGGCTGTTTCCCTGATGCGGGGGCGCATTTGGGTGTACGCTTGTTGTAAATTATCCTCTCCGGCGTCCTCGATCGCTGCAGCGTAAGTATTGATAGCTGCTGTCACAATACGATCCCAGAAGGTAGGTTCTGCCTCACTTTCCACGGACGTAGGCTGACTATCTGAGGTCAAGCTCTCCGTATCACTAGATAGACTCTCAACAATCTCTGTTTCGGTATCAGTGGATACACTATCAGCAGTCTCTGTATCAGCATCCGCCTCAATGGACTCCTCGGAGTCTTCAGTCCCATGTATATTTTTCTCGTGTCCCATCATATCGTAACGTCTGGTGAACGTGCGTTGGCACTCAGAGCAAGTATAAGCCATATTGACGGTTGAACGTCGACTGTGCGTGTTTTGGCAATACGCTTGCTTTTATAGACAGTAACGCCCGTCAACGCTTAGCTTAACGCTTCAACGCACTGGTGAACTAGCTCAGAAGCCCTGATTTTCATGGAATTGCCACCAATGCATCGAAATGCAGTGACGCCCGTCAATGCCCGTCGTTACGCCTTAACGCCCGTCTCAACGCCCGTCAACACCCGTCGTTACGCCTTAACGCCCGTCTCAACGCCCGTCAACACCCGTCGTTACGCCTTAACGCCCGTCTCAACGACTTAACGCCGTATCTTTACGCCTTAATGCCCGTCTCATCGCCTTAACGAGCGATAAAGGGGTTTTGGAGGCCGATTAACCTTTGAACTTTGAGTGCACTTTCGATCACGTGACCGGAAGTGACTTTTGCCCACGTGATCGGAAGTAAGCTTTGACCCTGCGCTGCTCGGAAGTGACGTCATCGATCGCAGGTGCACACACACACACATACCTGGTGCACCCGATCCGGTGTTATGCAAGAGCATTTGGACACCTGTTGACCTCAATAATTTGCATATGACCTCTGTGAGGTCACTTCCGTTTCCGTTCATGTGACCGGAACTGGCCTTTGACCCCTGCGTGCAATTTTTATCCGGTACTGTTAGCGCGCGCAGGGGTCAAAGTTCAGTTCCGGTCACGTGAACGGAAACGGAAGTGACCTCACAGAGGTCATATGCAAATTATTGAGGTCAACAGGTGTCCAAATGCTCTTGCAGAATACCGGATCGGAGGCACCAGGTATGTGTGTGTGCGTGCGCCTGCGGTCGATGACGTCACTTCCGAGCAGCGCAGGGCCAAAGGTCACTTCCGATCGCGTGGTCAAAGGTCACTTTCGGTCACGTGACCGAAATTGCACTCAAAGTTCAAAGGTTAATCTGCCTCCAAAACCCCTTTATCGCTCGCTAAGGCGATGAGACGGGCGTTAAGGCGTAAAGATACGGCGTTAAATCATTGAGACGGGCGTTAAGGCGTAACGACGGGTGTTGACGAGCGTTGAGACGGGCGTTAAGGCGTAACGACGGGCGTTGACGGGCGTTGAGACGGGCGTTAAGGCGTAACGACGGGCATTGACGGGCGTCACTGCATTTCGATGCATTGGTGGCAATTCCATGAAAATCAGGGCTTCTGAGCTAGTTCACCAGTGCGTTGAAGCGTTAAGCTAAGCGTTGACGGGCGTTACTGTCTATAAAAGCAAGCGTATTGCCAAAACACGCACAGTCGACGTTCAACCGTCAATATGGCTTATACTTGCTCTGAGTGCCAACGCACGTTCACCAGACGTACAGAGACTGCTGAGAGTGCATCCACTGATACCGAAACAGAGATTGCTGAGAGTCTATCTAGTGATACGGAGAGCTTGACCTCAGATAGTCAGCCTACGTCCGTGGAAAGTGAGGCAGAACCTACCTTCTGGGATCGTATTGTGACAGCAGCTATCAATACTTACGCTGCAGCGATCGAGGATACCGGAGAGGATAATTTACAACAAGCGTACACCCAAATGCGCCCCCCGCATCAGGAAAACAGCCATGGCGATCTATGAACAGTATACCTTACTACCGCTTGAAATGAAAGGCGACCCCACGCACAGGTCCATCATGAAGACCAAGCGTCACTTGGAAGAGGCTATGGGGCTACCACCCATCGAGGCCCTGGAAAATGCGATCAGAATGCGCAAACAACTGTTTCAGGACATGCTGCCCGAAGAATATCCAGGCCTGCCCGACGACGCTTAGGTCACACCGAGCAAAGATGGAACTTTCTGAAATGGCGACTTCTGATTGGGCAAGAATACATCTAACGGACAGGAACGAATATGACAGATGCAAATGGTGGCGTCTGATTGGGCAAGAGTCTTTTTGAGTTGTAAACATACCCAACGCGGCTCCCCCAGCGTGGGTATGATGTAACATTGGGGAAAATAAACTATATGAAAAAAAACTTCTTGTTGTTGTTGTTCTCTCAAGTGTCATCCTTGTTGTTTTTGTTCTCTCTCCGGTCTATATCATGGCGTCAAGGCGTTATGTTAGAGCGTTAAGGCGTAACTACGAGCGTTGACGGGCGTCACTGCATTTCGAAGAATTAGTGACAATTCCATGGAATATCTAGAAAATCAGAACTTCTGAGCTATTTCACCAGGGCGTTGAAGCGTTAAGCTTGGCGTTGGCGGGCGTTGCTACAAGATCACACCTCACACGACGCATTCGGACCAAGGATGGTCCCTCTCTACACCAAATACTGAAAAACCCCAGAACCAAGTGAGTACATGCATCCCATACCTAGGTCACGCCCGATTCACGCAGACCTGAAGTGACGTCATACACCTGCGCACAACCGTGATGGAAAACCCCCAGAACCAAGTCAGTATATGCATTCCATACAGTCAGACGAGGTCAAAATACTCGCTTCTGATTGGCTGTCAAAGATCACGATATGCCAATTTTTGAGGTCAAAGGTCAATGGTAGTGAATATACACACACTATACTGGATATGACCTTGAACTGATCACGTGACCTCCAAGTGATGGTAAATACCCAGAACCAAGTCAGTACATGCATCCCATAGTCCCAGGTCACGCCCGATTCACGCAGACCGGAAGTGGCGTCATACACCTGTGCACAACCGTGATGGAAAAACCCCAGAACCAAGGCAGTACATGCATTCCATACAGTCAGACGAGGTCAAAATACTCGCTTCTGATTGGCTGTCAAAGATCACGATATGCCAATTTTGAGGTCAAAGGTCAATGGTAGTGAATATACCCACTCTATACTGGAGGTCAAAGGTCAATGGGAGTCAATATACGCCCTTGATAGGGGTTTCCCCTAGTTTAGGGGGTAAAGTCCGTGTTCCGTTTTTTTATATTTCGGGGAAAATCCTGATTTTACATGCACCCACCCATGCACCCAGGCCCCGATAAGCCCGGGGACCGATATTAGCCCTGTTGGATAGGGTTGATAGGTGTTTTCCCCTAGCTTAGGCATAAAGTTCGTGTTCCGCTTTTTATATTTTCGGGACAAATCCTAATTTTACATACACCCACTCCCCCACTCTCTCAGCAGGCCCCGATAAGCCAGGGACCGATATTAGCCCTTTGGATAGGGTTGATAGGAGTTTTTGCCTATTTTAGCGGTAAAGTCCGTGTTTTGCTTTTTATATTTTCGGGACAAATCCTAATTTTACATACACCCACTCCAGGCAGAACTCGATAAGCCAGGGACCGATATTAGCCCTTTGAGATAAGTTGATAGGGGTTTTCCCCTATTTTAGAGGTAAAGTCCGTGTTCCGCTTTTTATATTTTCGAGACAAATCCTCATTTTACATACACCCATCTTCGGCCACCTCCGTGTCTCTTCGGTGACCTCCGTCACATCTTCGGTAACCTCCTTGTCTCTTCGGGCACCTCCGTGACATCTTCGGTCACCTCCGTGTCTCTTCGGTCACCTCCGTAACTACCCGACTGTTCCCGTGTAAACCCCGAACACAAGCGGAACACACAGCTAAAGCAAAAAAAGAACAAGTCTGGACATGCCTTGATCTCGGGGAGCCAGGTGTTCGGCACGTGAGCTCACTCACGCAGTCGTCAGACCAGGTGTTCACCGCAACATTGGTGCGAACGTGCAACAATGTTGCAATTCGGGGAGCCAGGTGTTCGGCACGTGACAACCCCAAGCAGACGACAGCGAAATTCTGGCGGGAAAAACCCCACAGACAGGTCAGTACATATCCTATCAGGTTCACAGGTCACGCTCCATTCACCCAGACCGGAAGTGACGTCATACCGCACGTGATGGAAAACCCCCAACCCTAACATGTCTAAACATGATCCAAGGTCAAAGACAAGATGAAAGGATACAGGTCAACTCAAGTGCACTCAAGGACCTTTGACCTCTGTCACGTGATATGCAAATTTCTGAGGTCAAAGGTCAACTTACGCTCTCCCGTGTTCTATATACTACTCATATACAGGTGCAAATATAAAGATCATGCTTCAGCAAGTTCTAAAGTTACGGACATTCTGATACGGGTGAAGTTTTCCTCAGTACTTCGGCCCTTGGGCAGTGAGCAACTTATTGTAATATTTCCAACCAAAAGATAATCTACTTACTCTTGTTCTGGCTTTTTGATTTGTACACTTACCGACGTTTGCTATGATCCACAGAGTTATGCCTGCAGACACACGAGGTGACTGTTTTCAACACAACCCCCAAAGTAGCACTCTGGGTAAATAAGTCATAATTCATCGTTAAGTTGTATCAGATTTCCAGTCAGTAACTGATAAATGCCATTGTGCAGGGAAATATTGTACACCACAAGCCATTCTTATGTTGTAATGATTATAACTTGTGAATATATTGCCCAATGTCTTGTGTCAGCCTCATTGTGCAAAAGACCTTCGCTGAGTGTGGTGTCGTCGTCAAATTAACGGTATGTCCGAATAAATGTTTCCATGTCACGGCGATTATCGACAGACGGCTAGTTATGATTCCATGCTTGTCCAAAGGATAGAAGCATTTATATATATGAAAATAAAAGTTCGATTTTCGGGTTTTTTGTTCAGGTCACAAACCACTAAAAAGCAAAGCAGCCTCACAATATGTAGTAAATCGGCTGTGTTGGAGATTGTTTAGTGTTGAATATTATATAAATATTTTATAATATATCGCAATATCACCGGTAGTCAAGTCCTGATTATAAACTTTGACCCATTAATACCAATGGTGGTTCGTGATGTGATCCACTTGTCGCCTTTGACGACAGATTTCCAGATCGAGAACGAGGCCATATAGGTCACTAGTCAATTGAGACAGGTGGTTAGGGAAATTTTGATGGGTCGAAAACATGGTCCAGGTACTTCGCATGGCCAATAATTCACGACAGTCGATTACTGCTCAGGAATAGGCCTACTGATAACGAGATTAGTTGTTTCTTCTTGTGATTTTATACTTTGGACTTAAGAAATGTTCAACAATTGCGAAGATGAAATGAATATCTATGAGGGTATTCCGATTCATATGAATATTCATGTTGGGTAAAGATTATCTAACTTTGTGTCATATGAACTGTCGCTATCCGTCCATGCAGCACGGCGATGTTGAGATGGAAATTCCACTGAAAGTTCGCGATAAGAATTACTGTGTGTTATTTGGTGTGGAAGTATCAATATCAGGGTTGGTTTTCTATATATTCAGAGACTGGGAAAAAGAAGAACGACGAGCTTCGTATAACCGAGAAACAGATTGTCATGGTTGTTGTTGAGGAAAGTCCTTTCGACCTATTAATAGCTAGCCAATGAGAAAGCTCGTGTTTAATTCAAAATAGCGCGGGTCGAAAGACTAATCACCGGAGGGGAGACAGCTCACAGCCACTGTTTGTCAACACGTTGAGTTGTCAGACAGTCCTACAGTCTGTGTTTTCAACTATATTGTTTCGACAATAAGCCTAAGTTGGAGGTCTAGTTTCCCGAAGTGCCAGGCCTCTCACGAGAATCCAATAAAAAAACTTGGGATTTAGAACACAATCACAAACACAATAAATTTGGCTTAAAGATTAAAGCATAAAAATATCACTATCGAAGTTTTTCTCAGCCAATCAGCTTCGAAGTGATAGTTACATTCCGCACGACAAACAAACACACGAAGCAGATTTCCCATGAAATATACTGCAAAATACAACACGAAATATACAGAAACATGCCAGTATGTGTTCAAAAGGTATGGTACAATTGTACCTGAATATATTAGCTGTTATATAGTGTTCGTCAAAATGGTTGGTGCTTTCGGGGGGAAAAATGGACACAACGCAAGTCTGGCGTATTAAATTGCGAATATTAATTCGGACAATGCATGGATCCCTAAGGGAATTATTTTTTTTTGTTCAGCCTTGTCCGTCTGCATCAAAACTCTTGTACTGGAATAATTTTAACTCACGTCAAATGGTGACATTCGATGGAGAAAAACAGCATGGAGATGAGCGGTCGATGACCAAAATGAGACCGGAAAAGAATCGAAGCGGTCTAGTCATCGTCACTCTATGGATTAATGATAGGGTACATGTGGAGTTACGATGTATTTAGATCGCATGAAGGTTCAGCAAAATAAGTAACCCTTTGGAAAATTACGTATAGCCCGCAAAATGTTCATAGAATCAATCTAATTCGCCAGTAACACTTTTCTCTGTCAAAGACTGAAACTTTTCCTGAAGCGCCAACCAATTTGGTGAATACGGTACATTGATGCTAAAAAGCCTCAACAAGAGAACGAAGAGGCATCAAGGAGCTTGACCAATAACATGTTTTTTCGTAGTTGGTATCACTTTTGCAAAACTTTGAATATCTTGAAAGAACCAAATCATAGCAGTCTGAAACCCAAAACATCTGTTATTCGAACTGGTCTCATGTTATATTTATCCAAAACTAATCAACATGTTTAAAAACTGTCAATTTTTTATCTACATGTGTGATAGCTACTAATGTCCTGGGGATTAATGTCCCGTCTAATATCCTTTCCTATTGCAACTAATGACGGACACTTATCCCGAATGTGGAAATGTCCTAGCTGGGTTAGAAGATAGAAACCGGACACTTTTAGTCCCCGGATATTCTTAGCCTCCACACCGGTACACGAGATCTCACCCTTGGCCAACAGAAATCTTCAAATGAGGTTTGCACTGAGATAGAATGAACTCTCATAGTCACCAGTTTGAAATAATTTCCATGGTGTGTACAATTGTGTCTTATTCCATGTACTCGTAGTTAATGAGGTATAACCTTAGGTTAAAACTGGATATTGTGTAAAAAATGACAAATACGACATCTTTAGCTGTAGTGCAATGTTTTTGAAAACATTGAAGAAATTTTCTGTTAAACGTGAATTTACGACGTTCACAAATGTGTTATTATTAAAACATCAATTAATGTTGCATACAATTGCTTCAAATAGTCAGTTTTATACACAGGCAGCAGTCTTTGGTGGGTTGGGGGGAGAGGAAAAGGTTGGGGGGGGGAGAGGAAAAGGTGAGGGGGAGGTCTCTATAGATAAGACCAGGTGGGAAACCAATTTTTTTCGCAGAAACTCTTAGGCCCAATACTTCATAATTTTGAGATTTGCGCTGAAAGTTTTGGCACAATCATGCTTTACTTGCCTGTAAATGAAATGGTGTGTACATTCATGTCTGAGTTCTCGTACTTTTTTAATAAATCCACATAGAACGCCATATAGAACGTCGTCGTTTTCATCGACTACAACATGGCCGCCGTCATCTTATATAATACTCTCGAACCGAGGGATATGGTGCACTGTTCGTCGAAATGCAATGAAGTTATACACATTGCTTAAAAGTTAAACACTTGGTTCGAGACTATTTCTCTCGCGCGCGTACTTGGATACAGTCTCTGTGTAGTCGATGAAAACGACACGGTGGAAGAATGTACAAATTCCTGTTTTAAATGGAATTAGGGGAAAAAGGATTGGATTATCACTACTGAAGTAGGTTTCAATAGCTTAAGTAACTGTTAATAAAGGTAACTGAAAACAGTTTTGCCAATTTGGTACGAATATTTTTCCCAAAATGAAGTTTTAGTTTTCGACAGCATCAAAATTGGTTTCCGGCCTGTCCTTATACTTATAGTCCATGAGCCAGACCAGATATCGGTACCACCTGGGGTGGCAAATTCTCGTTATGTTTTTTTGGAAGCCCTATATCCATAGATGAGAAAAAAAAACTTTGAAAGCAATCCGGGACTCACAGCTTAATGGTAGTAATCACCTCTTAACGATGGACACCCGAGTCCAATCTGACGGACCAGATTTGGGGGTAGGGGAAATATAAAGTTAAATAACTTTGCAAGTAATGATGATATAGTGACATTTGGCCACTCAAAATGTTGGTAATTTGATCCTCTATATGGTGGTATCTGTTATATGCTAATTTGTCAATTATGTAGGTCACCAGAGGTCAAAAGGTCACGAAATCTGAATCCTGAATAAAATGTGACCACCTGTAGGAAAACACGCTGCAGATACCATACCAATGGGATTTTCTCAACGTAAATGGGTTCAAATGGAAGCCAAGAAGTACCCAAGTCTATAATAAGTCGAAACAAGTGAAGTTTATTATTATTTAGACGGTGGCACAGAACTGTTTTTGACGTATTTTCAAAAATGGTCTTTTTATTGCGCTAAAACCAGGCAAAATTGTATGAAGTGGGACAGCTTGAAATTAGTTGCATATTTTGAGAAATAACTACACCAAATGCTAATGGCTATGTCTTAGGTCTATTCAGTGATTAGTTAAGCTACATTTCGAGGTAATTAGGTCACCAGAGGTCAAGGTCAAAGATTGTCAATTATTAATTTTCTACATTTTTACTTGGGACTTTCATATTACAATGTATTTACATTGCAACAAGTTTCAAGTATAGAGCATCAGAGCCATCGCTGGTGCACCCTGTACCGTATAGCCCGTAGGGCATAGGGTACACCAGGATGCGAGTGCACCAGGTATGGGTGTCCGCAGGGGTCAAAGGTCAATCGTCCTCCAAATGCCAAATCCCCTGTATCGCTCGTTAAAGCGCTGAGACGGGCGTTATGGCGTAAAGATAGGGCGATAAGGCGTTGAGACGGGCGTTAAGGCGTAACGACGGGCGTTGACGGCGTCAGTGCATTTCGATGTATTGGTGGCAATTCCATGAAAATCAGACCTTCTGAGCTAGTTCACCAGGGCGTTGAAGCGTTAAGCAAAGCGTTGATGGGCGTTACTGTCTATCAATGCAAGCGTATTCCCAAATCCCCTGGAGTGGCAAATTCTCGTTATGTTTGTTGGAAGTCCTATACCCATAGATGGAAAAAAAACTTTGAAAGCAATCCGGGACGCACAGGTTAAAGGTAGTAACCACCTCTTAAAGATGGACACCTGAGTCCAATCTGAGAGACCAGATTTTGGGGTAGGGGAAATATAAAGTTGAATAACTTTGCAAGTGATGGTGATATAGTGACATTTGGCCCCTCGAAATTTTGGTAATCTGATCCTCTATATGTTGGTATCTGTTATATGTTAATATGCCAATTATGTAGGTCACCAGAGGTCAAAAGGTCACGAAATCTGACCCCTGTCTAAAACGTGACCACCTGTAGGAAAACTCGCTGCAGATATCATACCAATGGGACTTTCTTAACCTAAATGGGTTGAAATGGAAGCCGAGAAGTACCCAAGTCTATAATAAGTCTAAACAAGTGGAGTTTATTATTATTGAGACTGTGGCACAGAACTGTTTTTGACGCATTTTCAAAACTGGTCTTTTTATTGCGCTAAAAACAGGCAAAATTGTATGAAGTTGGACAGCCTGAAATTAGTTGCATATTTTGACAAATAACTACTCCAAATGCTAATGGTCATGTCTTAGGTCTATTCAGGGATTAGTTAAGCTACATTTCGAGGAAATTAGGTCACCAGAGGTCAAGGTCAATCATTCTCAATTATTAATTTTCTACATTTTTACTTGGGACTTTCATATTACAAGGTATTTACATTGCAACCAGTTTCAAGTATAGAGCATCAGAGCCATCGTGCCCGTAGGGCATAGGGTACACCAGGATGCGAGTGCACCAGGTATGGGTGTCCGCAGGGGTCAAAGGTCAATCGTCCTCAAAATCTCCTTTATCGCTCGTTAAGGCGCTGAGACGGGCGTTAAGGCGTAAAGATAGGGCGTTGAGGCGTTGAGAAGGGCGTTAAGGCGTAACGACGGGCGTTGACGGCGTCACTACATTTCGATGTATTGGTGGCAATTCCATGAAAATCAGAACTTCTGAGCTAGTTCACCAGGGCGTTGAAGCGTTAAGCTAAGCGTTGATGAGCGTTACTGTCTATAAATGCAAGCGTATTCCCAAAACACGCACAGTCGACGTTCAAGCGTCAACATGACTTATACTTGCTCTAAGTGCGAACGATACGATTTGCTGCGACACGAGAGAAATATACATGGGATTGAAGACTCCGAGGCACAAGAACCCAATACAGAGAGTGATGAGAGTCCATCGAATGATACCGAAACAGAGATTGCTGAGAGTCTATCCACTGATACCGAAACAGAGATTGCTGAGAATTTATCTAGTGATACGGAGAGCTTGACCTCAGATAATCAGCGTACGTCCGAGGAAAGTGAGGCAGAACCTACCTTTTGGGACCGTATTGTGAGAGCAGCTATGAATAGTCACGCTGCAGCAATCGAGGACGCCCGAAAGGATAACTTACAACAGCCAAATGCGCCTCGGCATCAGGAAAACAGCCATGGCGATCTATGAACAGTATACCTTACTATCGCTTAAAATGAAAGGCGACCCCACGCACACGTCCATCATGAAAACCAAGCGTCACTTGGAAGAGGATATGGGGCTACCACCCACCGAGGCCCTGGAAAATGCGATCAGGATGCGCAAACAACTCTTTCAGGACATGCTGCCTCAGTGGTATCCTGAACTGCCCGACGATGGGCTGATGGGGCCAAAATGGTCCAAATGAACTCCCAGAGTGAGTGAATGAGTGAGTGATTGAGGCATGTCCAACGCCCATCTTAACGCATGGACGCACTAACGATGGTGAGTGAGTGAGTGAGTTTAGGAGTAGTAGCCAAAGTGGATATTTTGGGGGTTTGAAGGAAGGTGTTTGGGGTAGAAATGGATCATTCTGGGTCCGAATGCGCTGTTTGAAGTGGCATCTTGTAGCAACACCCGCCAACGCCAAGCTCAACGCTTCAACACCCTGGTGAATAAGCACAAAAGCTCTGATTTTCATGGAATTGTCACTAATTCATTGGAAAAACAGTGACGCCCGTCAACGCCCTTCATTACGCCTTAACAACAACAACAACAAGGATGTTAGATGAGAGAACAACAACAACAACAGCCGCGTTGGACATGTTTACAATTCAAGAAGACTCTTGTTCGATCAGAGGCCGCCATTTGGCGCTGCATCTGTCATATTCTCGGCTGCTCTTGTCCAATCATAAGCCGTCCTTTGAGAAAGTTCCATCTTTGCTCGGTGTGACCTAAGCATCATCGGGCAGTTCAGGATACCACTGAGGCAGCATGTCCTGAAAGAGTTGTTTGCGCATTCTGATCGCATTTTCCAGGGCCTTGGTGGGTGGTAGCCCCATATCCTCTTCCAAGTGATGCTTGGTCTTCATGATGGACCTGTGCGTGGGGTCGCCTTTCATTTCAAGCGATAGCAAGGTATATTCTTCATAAATCGCCATGGATGTTGATGCAGGGGCGCATTTGGGTGTATGCCTGTTGTAAGTTAATCCTGTCCGGCGTTCTCGATTGCAGCAGAGTGAATATTGATAGCTGCTCTCACAATACGATCCAAGAAGCTAGGTACTGCCTCACTTTCCTCGGACGTAGGCTGACTATCTGAGGTCAAGCTCTCCGTATCACTAGATAGAATCCCAGCAATCTCTGTTTCGGTATCAGTCAATGGACTCTCATCAGTCTCTGTATCGGCTTCTTCTGCCTCGGGGTCTTCAATCCCATGTATATTTTTTCTCGTGTCGCATCATATCTTAACGTCTGGTGAACGTGCGTTCGCACTTAGAGCAAGTAGAAGCCATGTTGACGGTTGAATGTCGACTGTGCGTGTTTTGGGAATAAACTTGCTCTTATAGACGGTAACGCTCATCAACGCTTAGCTTAACGCTTCAACGACCTGGTGAACTAGCTCAGAAGCTCTGATTTTCATGGAATTGCCACCAATACATCGAAATGCAGTGACGCCCGTCAAAGCCCGTCGTTACGACTTAACACCCGTCTCAACGCCTTAACGCCCTATCTGTACGCCTTAACGCCCGTCTCAGCGCCTTAACGAGCGATAAAGGGGATTTGGAGGATGATTGACCTTTGACCCCTGCGGACACCCATACCTGGTGCACTCGCACTCTGGTTTACCCTTTGCCCTACGGGTTATACGGTACAGGGTGCACCAGCGATGTCTCTGATACTCTATACTTGAAACTGGTGGCAATGTAAATACCTTGTAATATGAAAGTCTCAAGTAAAAATGTAGAAAATTAATAATTGAGAATCTTTGACCTTGACCTCTGGTGACCTAATTACCTCGAAATGTAGCTTAACTAATCCCTGAATAGACCTAAGACATGGCCATCAGCATCTGGAGTAGTTATTTGTCAAAATATGCAACTAATTTCAAGCTGTCTAACTTCATACAATTTTGCCTGGTTTTAGCGCAATAAAAAGACCATTTTTGAAATGCGTCAAAAACAGTTCTGTGCCACAGTCTAAATAATAATAAACTCCACTTGTTTAGACTTATTTTAGACTTGGGTACTTCTTGGCTTCCATTTGAACCCATTTAGGTTAAGAAGGTCCCATTGGTATGGTATCTGCAGCGAGTTTTCCTACAGGTGGTCACGTTTTAGACAGGGTTCAAATTTCGTGACCTTTTGACCTCTGGTGACCTACATAAGTGAAATATTAGCGTTTAACAGGTACCAGCATATAGAGGATCAGATTACCAACATTTTGAGTGGCCGAATGTCACTATATCACCATTACTTGCAAAGATATTCGACTTTATATTTCCCCTACCCCCAAATCTGGTCCCTCAGATTGGACACGGGTGTTCGTCTTTAGGAGGTGATTACTACCACTAAGCTGTGTGTCCTGGATTGCTTTCAAAGTTTTTATGCATCTAAGGATATAGAACTTTCAAAAAAACATAATGAGAATTTGCCACCCCAGGTGGTACCAATTGATGAAATTTTGGGGTCTGGCTCATGGACCAGACTACGGTGTAATAGTCTGGTGAATTTGCACTGGTAAAATGAAAAAAAGTAAAAGGTTCTCCACAGCTCATACAAGCAGGCAGGTAGGCAGGCTGGTCAGGTCAGGTCAGTCAGAGTGCTCCGCATAGGCTGGCTGGCTGGCTAGAGGTGAAGCAGGCAGGCAGGCTGGTCAGGTCAGGTCAGTCAGAGTGCTCCGCAGGGTAGTGCAATGAATACACCCCACCCCTAAAAATCGCCTGCTTTTATACGTTTTTCTACAATCCGCCATCTTAAACCCACCACCCATCCCACCACCCATCCCACAGCCGCCATCTTAAACCCACCACCCATCCCACCACCCATCCCACAGCCGCCATCTTAAACCCACCACCCATCCCACCACCCATCCCACAGCCGCCATCTTAAACCCACCACCCATCCCACCACCCATCCCACAGCCGCCATCTTAAACCCACCACCCATCCCACAGCCGCCATCTTAAACCCACCACCCATCCCACCACCCATCCCACAGCCGCCATCTTAAACCCACCACCCATCCCACCACCCACCCACAGCCGCCACAACACATATAGATTATGTTTATTACTAGGACGTCAGAGAAATACTAGTACCCATTCTCCGTATGGCAGAACTGTACAACCCAGAACAAGTCTAGACATGCCTTGATCACGTGATCGTCATTGGGAAACCCCCACTGGGAAATCCCCTCCCGTGACCTCCAAGTTCCTCCACACTCCGCCACCGGGGGGAACAAAAAAGTAGGTCAAGTTGGTCTGTGCCGTCTTTATACTACTACTAAGGAGATAAAGAATAGCAAGTTTTCAAACGACTTGACCTTCAACGTTCAAAGATTAAGTCATATTATCTAGCTTGGCGATAATCTTGACATCTCTGTGAGAATCGAATTTCTTAAGACAGCCTTCTCTAAACAGCACTGGAATCCAAGCCTTTTGTATGGTATAAGAAAACTACCGTTAAGAAGCTTCGTGCATAATGAATTTGGCAAACGGGTCGTTTCAGTTATTTACTCATTTTTTCTTTGGAGAAACAGACGTTATAGTTCCATGTTCCCCGTTCTTCCATTGAAGAAAACCAAACAAGAACACAAATATATACATACTGGGATAGCCTATCTAGCAGTTGGCTTTTATCTCTCAGCTTAGTAGGATAAACGCTCATTTAATCAGCTTCTGTCGTTCACCCCCTAACCAACGAATGTGAGAAATATGAGCAGTAGTTGATTAAATGAGCGATGGTATGATATTTCGAGCATTGCATTTTGGCTACTACTGAACCACAGTGGACATTCCTGCCGTCGGATTCCTACCAACTGACATTCAGCCATTCTCGGAATAGGCTCGGAATACAAATTGACACGTATCATGAATTCCGTAACGACTGTGCTTGTCTTTGCGTGCATTTGTATGATCTCAGGTAGGATGAAATAATTATCTTTAAACGTGGGAGTCATTATACTCCAAGACAGCGTTCTCCAAACTTACATGTATTGCATATGTATCTGATTCAACAGGTAAATAAGCACCCGAGAATTTTCAGGATGTGTCGATAATGAAATGATACCATCGAAACTATTACATAGGCTTGCACCATATGTTTGAAAAATTACCCAGCCATCTAAGCGAAGGAGAGGAATCATGAAATGTACAAGAAACCGTCGGCTCACCTTTGAACTAGTTTTCACAGGAAGAATTAAAAAAAAGTAATGGATCAAAATAGAACATGCGATATTTTTATTGGCCTGGAAATTCTCATATGTTAATCTCAGCTGTGGTTTGTTGGCGGACGAAATAGCAATCTGTTATTACATAATGAAAAACATTAAGCAATGAAATTTCGAATGCACGATACAGATAGATGGACTGCATGTAGGCTGAGTTAGACTGATAATCCCCCCAATATCTGACCAAAGATCCTCGATATTGGGAACGAGGGTTCTTCCTCAGAGTTTAGTGAGGAATTGCGAACAAGATCGAGCACTCGTCGAAACTACATATACCGGTATACCAAATTGAAAGAATCTTGACGCACCAGTTTCTGTTTCGGGGTCTCCAGCATCCTGCAGAAGGTCAGATCCGCAACTGGCCCTGACAACGGATCATGTCCACCTTAGACTCATTCTATTATAACCCCGTGTGCACACCCCAGATGAACGTAAAAATTTAAGAGCCTCAGCTCCTCAGACAACTTGTATGAGAATAGGACCCAAACGTCCTGATATCGTTGAAAGCGACGTTAACTTATATTCAGTTACTCACTCGTGCATTCACTCACGCATTCACTCTCACTCACTCACTCATTCACTCATTCTAGTATAGAGTTAAGTCTTTAGAATGTTGCGGATATATACATGGATACAGGTCGATGATAATAAACACATGTGACCCCTGAATATTTGTGCATGTTCAGTTTACTTGATAAATTTATCGCGAAACTGAGTATTTAATTGATGGACAAATTAGGACAGTGTATTCCAACAGCTAACTTTGCAAATTCTACTCACATAAGTAAGGGAGGAACGACGCATGTGACTTAAATACGTACCAGTAACGCACATATATATATATATATGTTCGAAACTGCAGCAGTAGGAATATAATGACGTAGTCGAAGAAGAAGGCGACTTGTTATTTTTTACTCTTCATTCTCCACATATATACTGTCATTAAGGGCGTCGTTGTGGCGGGCCGGAAAAGTGAGCAACCCCGTCCCAGCACCGAACCGTGTGTTATTTTCCAATGGGTAATTCCAGAACCCAAACAGCAGACAAGCCATGCCTAATCAATATGATCATATCTTTAAAAACACAGGGCAACATTACCCTCCATTCAACGGGATCTGTTCGTACGCCGGGAGACATTATCGGCCTGGAGATCATTTCATGTCTCTAGATGGCTGTAACAGATGTCACTGTATGGACTGGGGCGTCAGCTGTACGGCTGACTCGGCCAACCACTGCTACGGATGGGGTAAGACACGCCACACTTTTGTTTGGCTATGTATGTATATGACAAGAGGCCTGTTAGGTACCCGTATATGGGATATAGATACGTTGAGACACAATTCCTTCTGTTACTTACGGATATGGTGAGACACAGTCCCTTCTGTGCTATTTGAATTTGATAAAACACAAACCCTTCATGGTTACGGTATAAGACGCAAACACGTGTCTACGATAAGACCCACACCCTCTAGTTGTCTATGGTAAGACTCACATGCACACTTCTAGTTGTCTATGATGAGACCCACACCCTTCTAGTGGTCTATGAATATGATAAGGCAAACAGACTTCTAGTTGTAAAGCTGTGGTAAGACACAAATCATTCTGTTTGTCTATGGATATGGTGAGACATCCATCCAGATAACCTGAAGGGATTCTAAGGTAAGACGAAAACTGTTCGTCGTTTATGGCTAAGGTAAGACACATCCCCTTCTGTGTCTATATAGGCAGCTGCAATATGGTAAGACGAACCCTTATAGTTTTCTATGGCAATAGTGAGACACAAACCATCTGGTGGTTGACAGGTATGGTAATACACAAACCCGACTGGTAGTCGATGGCTACAGTAATAACCCCTTCTGTCTCTCTATCGATATCGTAAGACACAAAACCATCTCGTTGTCCATGGGCATTGTAAGACACAAAACCATATCGCTGTCCGTGGCTATGGTACGACACGAAACCATCTCGCTGTCTGTGCATGTTTATGGTAAGACATGCAACCATCTCGCTGTTCGTGGGTGGAATAGGATACAGACGCATCTCGCCGTCCATGGGTATGTTGAGACACAAAACCATCTCGCTGTCCGTGGGTATGATAAGACACAAATCTATCTCACTGTCCGGGGGCGGGATAGGACACAAACGCATCTCGCTGTCCATGGGTATCTTAAGACACAAAACCATCTCGTTGTCTATGGGAATGGTAAGTCACAAAACTCTCTCACTGTCCGTGGGTATGGTAAGTCGTAAAACCTCCTCGATGTCCATGGGTATGTTAACACAAAACCATCTCGCGGTCTGTAGGTATGGTAAGACAAGCCATCAGGCTGTCCATGGGTATGCAGAATGCAAACGACCCCTTGGGTTCCCCTTTAATAAAACACTGCTGGTGTTTTGACACGTGACTACTGTGAAATCGAAACTTACATTGTGTTTACGTGTGCGGTTCCCTTACCTGATGGGATTCAACGCTGTAATTTTCCTAGAATGAACTACAATAATCCGGGAGACAGACAATGCCTCGAAATCCCGGTGAAGTTATCTCAAACGATCAGTCGGGACGGCGAAAGGAACCCTGGTGAGGCTCGCTTGTTTCGCTGTAGATGACGTCAGTCAGGAATCCGGAAGTCAACATTGAGAATATGCAGATGAGGGAGAGTGAACTTTGCGGTCGTCGTATGAATTAACTAGAGAGAGTTGGAAGCTGAGATTTACCAGTGACGTCCGTTATGAATTATGGTTTGTTTCTCCATAGCCATATTTATCCAGTGAAGTCCAGATAAAATGACCGGGGATTGTGGTAATTTGACAACAAAGAGGGCGCTGCCATCGTCGACTTCTGTTTCTACCTTTATCCGCAGAAGAGCGGTAGCCCTATATAAGACATGCTCCCGCTGAAACGAGAGAGATCAGCAGAAACTTTGAGGTCTTCCTTTCCAATCTCCTCGATCCAGACAAGGTGACAGGTTGAATCGAACTCCCTCGTTGGCCAAGATCAGTGTACGAGTGCGTTCCCGGTAGCCTGACAGTTTGT
Organism: Hanleya hanleyi; assembly: GCA_036873755.1. Lineage (NCBI taxonomy): Eukaryota > Metazoa > Mollusca > Polyplacophora > Lepidopleurida > Hanleyidae > Hanleya > Hanleya hanleyi. The sequence continues at coordinate 65,689 of JAVTVY010027618.1, forward strand.
CTTGGGGACCCTGCGCACTCTCTTGTGGATCTGAAACATCCATTCTCCACGAAAACGTTTCAACTGGTGGCAGCGGTGGGATGGCCAACATCTGGGAGACGAAGGAAAGGAGACCAAGCCTGGCGGATAGCATGGATCCGGACCAGACAACCATGAATATAACTGGAGATTTCGGCGCCGATTTACGACAACCGGAAGCCAGGGGCCAACCACCTGACGGAAGAGGAGCCCGACGGAAATTCTCCACGACGCCGAGTCCACGGAAACGACGTGAGATGGGAAGAGGCGTGGCTTCCGGACGATCAACCACAACAACGCTGGGTTATGAAAATCTTCTTGACTTGTCCACGCTAGAACTGGGATCGGTGCTGTTGGCACCACCGGCCGACCTGACGCCTCGACCTTCAGCAGAGACATCTACCGAAGATCGACTGAGGGGGCGTAAACCGATAGATGAACAGCCCGACGTTGACCTGAGACGAGAGGTAGAAGACCAGCGTAATGTCACAAATGCATTATGCACAGCGATGACCGCCATGATGGGACAGATGTCCACGATACTGAGAAATCAACGATCCAGTGACGAGATGACTCAACCGAATGTTGAAGATTACAGTCATTCTGGGCCGGCCGGACTGGAAAGGGGGCGCCGAGCCGCAGAGACGCCACTACGGGGTCGAGACGAAGCCGCATCTGGGCCGACGCCGAGGCGAGATGGGTCACCGCCGAGAAGAAGCCGGGATGTACCACCTTCAGTTACATGGGATCAGCCGTTGCAGACGTCAACGCCCATGGGGGAACCTAGACGGCCGAAGACGACGATGGTGAAGGCCGCTACCTACGATGGTACCACGCCATGGCGAGACTATTTCGCTCACTTCGGGCACTGCGCCGTGATAAATGTGTGGACGTACCAGCAACAGGGTCAATACCTAGCCGTCGCTTTACGAGAGTCAGCACAGCAAGTACTAACCAGCCTTAAGTCTGCACCGGGCAGTACCGACTACGACCGTTTAAAGGAAGCCTTGGAGAAGCACTTTTCCCCGCCAAATCAGATGGACATGTACAAGTCGCAGCTGAAGTCTAGGCACCGCGGGAGGGATGAAGATCTTCCGGGCCTGGCTCAAGCACTAATCCGCCTGGCACAGCTGGCTTATCCTGATGCCGGAGACGACATTCAAGATACTCTAGCCAAGGATCAGTTCCTGGACGCCATCGGTGATGAGCTCAGATTTCAGGTCTGGTAGACAAGACCTAAGACCTTGGATGCGGCAGTACATGAGGCCGTAGAACGAGAAGCATTCAAGAGATATCGTCGACATGAAACATGGGCTACAACCAGAGCTGTTCATGGTGAGAAAAAGATGGGAACGGAGACTCAGCAGCTGACAGAAATGAAGCGGTTATTGGAACAGCTTCAGCGAGACACTGAATCACCGCGACAGCAACGGCCACAACGATACCATCGAGATGGGAACATAGGCGTGGCCGACAACGACCATACAGCAACCGAAATTGGGCAGCAAGGTGCTGGCCCTGCGATAAACATGACCATTATCGAGCGAATTGCCCCGAAGGCCGTCGACCAGATGGTCCCCGATCGCTGGATCCACCAAAACCGTCTTTGGCGGCACCCACATTTCAACTGGTGGTGGACGATACGAAAGCTTTTCCTCGCAGATACAAGCCTGGTGATCAGGTTTGCTTGAGAGTGCCTTTTGTTGTGAAAGAAGCCCTGACTGATGTGACATATCGCATCGCCGACGAGGCGGGTGGCATCCGTGTATTCCATCGTGATCTTTTAAAGCCCTTCTACTCCAAGGAGACGTCGGATAATGAGACCACTGAGTCTACAGAGAGTGATGGGGATGTCAAATCTGAGAACGACTCAGAGCCCGCGACGGTCTTTCCATATCCAGTGGAGCATCCAGCCGCAGTGAGATCTCCAGCACCTCGGCAGACGAGAAGCGGACGGAGAATCCGGCGCCCTAGGAGATTGGCAGACTACGAGGTTGGATTACCGCCTGATCCCCCTGTTAAAGTTGAGTCGCCACTTTCGGAAGAGCAGATGGCCTTGCCGGAGACGTGGAGTCTTCCACGAACGACTCGTGAACGTCGTGTCCAGCGACCGAGGCGCTTTAATGACTACGTTTTAGCCTGTCAGTGGACAGGAGATGCACGACCGTACGGTCGGAGAAATCCGGTTGATGACCGTGATCGTCGAGGAATGACCTGTGGTGCAAGGCCGACCTCCAAGTACTCCTGTGGGCGACGAACACAGGATGGACGATCCCAAGGCTTTACTGCCTCAGATGCATGATGAACAGACTCCAGCAAGAGACAGCTGTGGCCTGCTGTGGACCTGATGTCCATTCTACCTGACGACGACTTGGCCAGGAATTCAAGAGGACCGTCGTCCTGTAATTTCGTTGTATATACGTTGTACATATGTTCTGTTATACACTCCCGTGCTGCTGGTAGCCTGACAAGAGCCATGACGAGGGCGGCATGTTCTTCGAAGGCGGGGGTAGTGTAACGAAAATGCAGAATGCAAACGACCCCTTGGGTTCCCCTTTAATAAATCACTGCTGGTGTTTTGACACGTGACTACTGTGAAATCGAAAGTTACATTGTGTTTACGTGTGCGGTTCCCTTACCTGATGGAATTCAACGCTGTAATTTTCCTAGAATGAACTACAATAATCCGGGAGACAGACAATGCCTCGAAATCCCGGTGGAGTTATCTCAAACGATCAGTCGGGACGGCGAAAGGAACCCTGGCGAGGCTCGCTTGTTTCGCTGTAGATCACGTCAGTCGGGAATCCGGAAGTCAACATTGAGAATATGCAGATGAGGGAGAGTGAACTTTGCGGTCGTCATATGAATTAACTAGAGAGAGTTGGAAGCTGAGATTTACCAGTTACGTCCCTTATGAATCATGGTTTTCTCCATAGCCATATTTATCCAGTGAAGTCCAGATAAACTGATCGGGGATTGTGGTAATTTTACAACAAAGAGGGCGACTTCTGTTTCTACCTTTATCCGCAGAATAGCGGTAGCCCTATATAAGACAGGCTCCCGCTGATACGAGAGAGACCAGCAGAAACTTTGAGGTCTTCCTTTCCAACCTCCTCGATCCAGACAAGGTGACAGGTTGAATCAAACCCCCTCGTTGGCCAAGATCAGTGCACGAGTGCGTTCCCGGTAGCCTGACAGTTTGTCTTGGGGACCATTGCGCACTCTCTTGTGGATCTGAAACATCCATTCCCCAGGAAAACGTTTCAATAAGACACAAAACCCTCTCGCTGTCCGTGGGAATGGTAAGACACAAAACCATCTCGCTGTCCGTGGGAATGGTAAGACACAAAACCATCTCGCTGTCCATGAGTATGATAAGACACAAAATTCTCCCGCTGTCCGTGGGAATGATAAGACACAAAACCATCTCGCTGTCCTTGGGTAGGGTAAGACACAAAAGCCTCTCGCTGTTCATGGGTATGGTAAGACACAAAACCATCTCGCTGTCCATGGGTAGGGTAAGACACTAAAACTCTAATGGGGTCTTTCCACATCACTAATCCTTGGACATTGCTGTCTTGCCCCGGTGTCGGCGACACTGTACACGATGAGCCACCGCGTGCGCGGGTTGTTCTCACGATCCATCCCCTATGTACATAACATGGAACGGGGTTTTCAACTATTGATAACTGGTAGAATATTCCTACTATTCCAAGAAAGGGCGAATAAGCTTAGATGTATGATAATTCTGGAAACTTCAGGTCGAAAATATACCAGTTATCATCGACTAAAAATATATTCTGTGTTAAAGTGATAGGTAAGCGCTCGGATTGAATACACAAGCTCAATGGGGCCAGCCAGGTGTCGGTGCACCAAGGCCATTGTCTAGGGATTACCTTAACTATAGCGGGAAATGCCCATTGTCTAGGGATATGGTAAGACAGAATCCCTTTCTGGTTGTTTATGGATATGGTAAGACGCAAACTTCTAATTGTCTATGGATATGGTAAGACACAAATCCTTCTGGCTCTCTGTTGACATGGCAATTCACACACTCTTCTGGATGTCGATGTCTATAGAAAGATACAACCCCTTCTGAATGTCTATGAATATGGAAATCCCCCAAGTCGAATCTATGACAGATGACGATTACAATTTTGACACAGTTAAGTATACCCATTTCTGGATAGCAATATTCCAGAAGGTAATATACGGCATATACATATCTCGCCAGCAAGAATGGCGTCCATAATGTGACGATTTTAATGAACGCTAAAGAAAATTACTTTAGAAATTTGTCAAACATATAGCTATACCACCAAGCGCCCCAATTCAAATTTTCTCAAATTCTGTGATAAATATCGTACGCTGAAAGCAAAATGCGATCTCTTGGGATACTTTTCGTAACTTGTGTTTAAATCCGCTTGACCAGGGGCTAGGGATCGTTTGAATATAATGTGGTTTACGTCTCTTTGGTATTCAGATGAACAGACACAATCAAACCTTGACTGAGATAATACTCTGGAAACGACTTGGAAATCATTTGGATAAAGAATAATTGTCAATTATTAGGACTTTATGTATAGAAATCATCATGTCTTGCTGGAATCATTGAAAACTGCTGATCGCTTCTCTCTTGTAGGAAACCATCCTGCGTTTTCATTATTTTTATTTCACATACATATATGGAAATGGCGCTAACTGTCATAGAAAATAGGTATTTCGATTACTGAGGCAGAATTGTTTTATGGACGACGGCTGAATGTTGAATGTCGTATCTGAGGCTTGCTATGATACGATACATCCACTTCTGGTTGGCTAATGATAGGCTACGACATAACAATCTCTTTGTTTATGGATATGGTGAGACATTATGGGTAAGGAAATAAATTAAAAGACTATCAAATTTTGCATCAAACTTGGTTTGCGTCAGTAGTAGTGTAAACACGGCAGGAGTCTTATTGACCTACTTTTTTGTTCCCCCGGTGGCGGAGTGTGGAGGAACTTGATCACGTGATCAAGGCATGTCTAGACTTGTGTGTGTGTGGTCAAAATGGCGGCTGTGGTGGGTGGATGGTGGGTTTAAGATGGCGACTGTGGTGGGTGGATGCTGGGTTTAAGATGGCGGCTGTGGTGGGTTTAAGATGGCGGCTGTGGTGGGTGGATGGTGGGTTTAAGATGGCGGCTGTGGTGGGTGGATGGTGGGTTTAAGATGGCGGCTGTGGTGGGTGGATGGTGGGTTTAAGATGGCGGCTGTGGTGGGTGGATGGTGGGTTTAAGATGGCGGCTGTGGTGGGTGGATGGTGGGTTTAAGATGGCGGCTGTGGTGGGTGGATGGTGGGTTTAAGATGGCGGCTGGGTGGATGGTGGGTTTAAGATGGCGGCTGTGGTGGGTGGATGGTGGGTTTAAGATGGCGGCTGTGGTGGGTGGATGGTGGGTTTAAGATGGCGGCTGTGGTGGGTGGATGGTGGGTTTAAGATGGCGGCTGTGGTGGGTGGATGGTGGGTTTAAGATGGCGGCTGTGGTGGGTGGATGGTGGGTTTAAGATGGCGGCTGTGGTGGGTGGATGGTGGGTTTAAGATGGCGGCTGTGGTGGGTGGATGGTGGGTTTAAGATGGCGGCTGTGGTGGTGGGTGGATGGTGGGTTTAAGATGGCGGCTGTGGTGGGTGGATGGTGGGTTTAAGATGGCGGCTGTGGTGGGTGGATGGTGGGTTTAAGATGGCGGATTGTAGAAAAACGTATAAAAGCAGGCGATTTTTAGGGGTGGGGTGTATTCATTGCACTACCCTGCGGAGCACTCTGACTGACCTGACCTGACCAGCCTGCCTGCCTGCCTGCCTGCCCGCCTGCTTCACCTCTAGCCAGCCAGCCAGCCTGCTTGCCTACCCGCTTGTATGAGACGAAAGCATGAGACGTGGAGAAGATTTTCCCTGGGACCCAGCAGTACCTCCGGTTGAAGTCTTGCCTGAAGACGAGCGTGTGAGGGACACCCGCACTCTTACACCGGACTGCACCCTATTGCTGTATCCCAAACGTGTGGAGCTCATCGATGAGGACAGTAGGTGTTGGTGTACGTCTGAACCAGCGCGTGTCTCTTTATCCCCGGAAGGCTGGACTACCTTGAAACGGGTGTTATTGGGTGACCTCGACGGTGATAGCATTCACCTGTATGACGACGTCTACATTTTCCGCGGTCCCTATTTTGCTCGACTCCTCTGTCTCAAGCAAGGTGGTTTTACTCTGGACCCTGATCTATGGACAGCCTTGGAAAAAGTAATCCCCATGGTCGATGAAGTACTATCTCTATAGGAGCCACATAACCCATCAGAATACTGCGTATCACGGACTACACCCGTAGAGCTACATCTGGTCTATAAAACACGTCCCTCTGGATCCTACACCTTCATTTCTACGGTTGCAGAGCCATGGAGGAGATCCAGCCCCATGCGACTCGCATTTTACAGTATGCCACCGTGGTGAATTCATTCACGGGTTACCGAGCAGTGGTCCGGTCCATGTTTGCAGATGGCGACGACAACGAGGGACGACGCCAGATCCTGAACGAGTTCACACAAGCGGTCCTCCACAGAGTGCACTCGGTGGAGAGGCGTGCCATCACTCACCACTACTGGGCTATGGACCACGAGCGCTCACGCCGGAACCAGCACCGGCTGGTTGGCCTCATACTAGTCTGTGCCCTATTGACCCTGGCGCTGTGGTATTGACACTATAAATACCAGGGTCAGACAGAGTGTGTGTCATTCACCGTTCAACATTGGAGCAAGCATGTCATCCGTCCTACGAGCCATCCTGCCCCTTACACCCCAGGTGGGGTTACACGTCTATGAAGATAAAGTCACCCTGGTGGAAGACTGTGGAGCTATTTGCTGGGCGCCCGCTGAGACCGTATCGAATACGGTGACGCTACAGCGTGACGGCTGGACCAGATTTAAACGGGTGTTGAGCGGTGAGCTCGACGGACACCTCATCCACATAGACAATGCCATCTACGTATACCGTTGGCCTTTCTTCGCACACCTGGGCCGCTACCAAGATGCTACGCGAAGCTTCACCCTAGACCCCCATCTGTGGTCAGCCTTGGAGAAAGTAGTGCCTATTGTGGACCAGCTGTTTACACCGGACGAGCGATCATCAGACGAGTTGGCGTGGGCTCGTGCTATGGAGGACCCGCTGGCTGAACCCCATGAACAACAACTACATGAACCCGACGACGACGAGGCCATTGATTACCCGGCTGAACTGAGTCAACACAACAGTGGTAGAAACTTGTTATAAATAAACCATACTCTCCGGGTCCATCATCATTGTGTCACCATGAAGCGTTGGGAGAAGGTGTTGGATAACTTATACTACAGTCCCGACAGTCCGGCGGCCTATAGTGCATTGTCGGCTCTCTATCGAGCGGCCAAACCCCAGGGGATACAACGTGCTCAAGTCCGAGATTGGTTAAGAAAACAAGACACCTATACCTTACATCGAGCTGTCCGTCGCCATTTTTTACGGAACCGGGTCATCGTGGGAGGAATAGATGCCCAGTGGCAAGCGGATTTGGTCGATATGAGCGCCTTTGCCAAACACAACGATGGGAATCGGTATATCTTGACGTGCATCGATATCCTATCGAAGTATGCGGTGGGTGGTACCCATCCGGACGAAAACGGGGGCGAATCTCATAGCGGCGTTCAAAGACATCTTCAAGACCGGGCGCAAACCCTTGTATTTGCAAACCGACGAAGGCACGGAATTCCTCAACACACCGTTCCAAGCCTTTCTGAAAGCCCAGAAGGTGTTTTTCTTCTATACGTACAACGAGACCAAGGCATCCGTGGTGGAAAGGTTCAACAGGACATTTAAAGGTCGCATGTATCAATATTTCACCTATAAGAATACAAGGCGGTACATCGATGTTCTCCCGAAACTGGTGAGGGGTTACAATCGAGCCTATCATCGAAGTATACAGAGAGCCCCCATTACCGTGACCCAACGCAATGAAGCCCAAGTCCGGCGTGTCTTGTACCCCAGGCCATCGCAGCGACCGACGAAGGAGATGTTCAAGGTCGGGGACCCTGTACGGATCAGTAAAGTCAAGGGCAAGTTCGAGAAAAGTTACTTGCCCAACTGGAGCGATGAGCACTTCCTGATTAAACGGCGCCTACCCCGACAGCGGCGAGTCTACGAACTGGAAGATCTTCAAGGGGAACCGCTGCTAGGCACGTTTTACGAGCCGGAATTACAGCCTGTCGTAAAATCACAGCAAGACTACTACACGGTGGAGCAGATTTTGAAAACGGAACGTCGACGTGGCAAACTGTTTCATTTCGTGAAATGGCAAGGCTGGCCCAGTTCCTTCAATTCCTGGGTCGCTGCCAACCAGGTGAAACGGCTATAAAACCAGACACCACTACCGTCCTCCTTCATTCCACGTCCAACCATGAACACGGTGCAACCGTCTCTGAACACAGCGTCTTCCAAAACGCGCAAAGTGCAAGTAGGCTTTGGTGTACTAGTGCTAACCCTGCTGAGTGTGTTGTACGGAAGTGTGTTTTACGACGTAGCCTATGTCAGCACGTTACTTAACCAACTGAGAACACCAGCCACCAGTGAAACCGGTCTACAGAGAGCACCAGTCGTATCCAGCCCAGTCACCACCACCTCCACACCCCGTGTACAAGCCACAACGAGTGTAAGCTCCACACTTACACCAAGTACATCCACTACGTCTGAAGACCCACCGGATTTCATCCCTCACAGTGAACCGACAACGACGACGACCCACGTTGTACCCATCACCACCATCATCATCCCTGAACGTGAACAGACAACGACGACCGACGTTGTGCCCACCACCACCACTCCAGTTCACTCGTACCAAATTTACAAGAGCGGGTTACCACGACAACGGATACACCTCCAACCATGGATCCTCGGTGGCAGCATCCCTTCACCTGCGTCATCGCAGGACCGACGGGCTCCGGCAAAACGCACTTCGTCAGGAAGCTCCTTCAACACGCCGACAGCATGATCACTCCACCCATTGCCAGAGTCGTGTGGTGTTACGGAGAATGGCAGGAAGCGTATGCAGCAATGCCCCACATCACGTTCGTGGAAGGCCTACCTAACCTGGCCGATTTGGAACCCGACACCTTGGTGGTTCTGGATGATCTCATGGCGGAGACGGATGCGCGGGTCACCCAACTCTTTACCAAAGGCAGCCACCATCGACGGCTCAGCATCATCTACATTGTGCAGAATCTGTTCAGTAAAAACAAAGAACATCGGAACATCAGCTTAAATGCCCACTACATGGTGGTCTTCAAAAACCCGAGAGATACCACTCAACTGCTGCACCTGGCGAGACAGATGTATCCCGGCCGCACACCGTTTGCATTGGAAGCCTTTAAAGATGCCACAACCCCTCAGCACGGGTATATGCTCTTCGACCTGAAGCAAACCACCCCCGACCACCTTCGACTACGGACCGGCATCTTTCCCGGAGAGACTCACCACGTGTACATGCAAAAATAATGTAAACACACCTACAGTGGCTCCCCCAGCTGGGGTGTGTGTGTGTTTTGATGATGGGGATAATAAAAAAGAATGAATACCACAGCAGGGTTATGTTCTCTGAAGTAGATAAAAAGAGCAGAGTTGTGGGTTCTAGCATTAGTTGTACATGATGTCTGCGCGAGTACGGAAGCACGCTCCCACTCTCCGTGTATTGAAGACGGCCCCACCCGAGTTAGTCCGAACCATTGTACGCGGTGCGGACCCTGCTCTCGTGTGCTGTCTGTGCGAGATTGGACTCAATATCTTAAAAGGCAACGTACCGGCTCAGACGACCAAGTTGACCAAGCATAAGACAGGTCTCCGAACCTTAGTTCAGAAGCGAGTGTCTCAAACACAAAAGAAAAAGGTGTTACAGAAAGGTGGATTTCTCGGGGCTATCTTAGCACCGTTGGCCGCTTCCGTGTTGGGTCCAGTATTGGGTGGACTCTTCGGCCGACAATGAACCACACGAAAAAAATGGTCCTCGTCGAACCTCGGCTCCTTCAAAACCTCCAATCGCCCTACCCTGTCCCACCTACGGTGAAGACGATAAACACCCTCGATGGAGAGATGCAACAGATCTTAGAGAGACCGGGGTTAAGCGATAGTGAGAAAGTACAACGGTACAATGAGACGCTTCAGCGGTACATGACGTTCATGGACCAATACAAAACCCTCTCTGCTCCACCACCACCACCATCACCACGTGACACACCGCCGACCTCAGCACCGCTCCAACAGCCGGGTGGAGTACCTTCCACAGCCCCACAGTGGGTCGAAGACGAAGTCCTGAAGAGTGTACCTGCCTCGTTCAAGAAACAAGCTGGCCTGGTATTACAACGAATGAAACAGAATCCTAACATGACTTGGAATGATAAAGGTGAACTCCTGGTACAGAATCAAGTGGTCCCCGGGACCCACATGACGGATTTAGTGAATGACCTGATGCGTCAACGCAGGACGCACACGAATCCTCGAGGATGGGAGGTCTTCGCTCAAGGCTTGAAAGACATGCATGTACCACAGGAATTGGTGGGGAACCCCGAGCGCTGGGCCTTTATGCAGAATGTGAGTACACCACCAGAACCTTGGGAACCGGAGTCACCACCCAAATCACCACCACGGCGGGCACCTACGTTTTCACCCCTTTTACCACGCCACCACCTGCAACCACCAAGAGCTAAATCACCGCGACCATCACGACGATTAGAGCCCAAGGGCTGGGAGAAGTATTAAAACCAACAGCAGCAGCAGGACAGCTCAGTCATCATGTTTTACCTCACCCTACCCAGTAACAGCTCGGCTGATGTGTTTCCTGACACCTTGACCAAGTACGTGACCCAGTTACCGCAACCGTTGCATTTACCTGGACGCTGGGAATGTGGACTCGTGGATATCCAATACCCTTACTCGTGGTACAACGTGCGAGCCAATGAAGTATGGTACGAGGTGACCTACGAAGGACAAGAAACTCGATTCAAACTACCCGAAGGTCAATACGATACCCCCAAGGAGTTCATGGGTGGGCTGAGAAGTCTGATGCATTATAAGTCTCTACGAGACGTCACGAATACTTCGAAACCCATCAAATCTTTCCCCTTCAAAAATCATGTGGACTTCGATTACAACGCACACAACGACAAGGCCAATCTCACGCTCAGCCCCAACGTGAGTGTCGAACTCAGTGCTACCCTACAGCAAATGCTGGGTTTCAATTACCAGGGGTACGCTGGCCCCACCGGCGAGATAGGCCACATCCCGATGGACACGCGTGGTGGTATGTATGGCCTGTACGTCTACTCGGACGTGGTCGATGCACACATTGTCGGCGACAGCAACGTAGCTCTACTGCGCGTCTGCCCGGTGAAAGGCACGTATGGAGCTCGTCACCCACAGTTTCAGGCATATCGTGTATCCACCGGTCAGTCAGACCGATATTAGCTCCATCGTCATCGATATAAGAGACGACACGGGACGACCGGTGGCATTCGAACGAGGAAAAGTGGTGCTGACACTTCATTTCCGTCAAGTCCGAGCGATTCACTTTGCATAATGAAGGTGCCTTATCAATGCCATACAGCCAGTTACGTCGATCATTACACCAAACAGGCCGGGGGTAACTTTCCTGTCTTTGCGGGTACACGCATGCAACGAGGCCATGGGCTGGGGAACATACTCGGGAGCATCGTCAAAACGTTCCTGCCCTTGGTGACGCGTGGGGTGAAAGCGATCGGCAAACAAGCGGTGCGCAGTGGACTGCAAGTGGCCGGTGATGTCTTGGGGGTACGGCACCCAAAGATGCCTTGAAACGGCGGGCCAAAGAAGCGGGAGGCGTCTTGGTGGCCAAGCACAACGCACCGTAGGGAATAAAAGAGCTGCCCCACCGAGACCACGCACCAGTCGACGACCGACCCAGCGACGACGCACATCGAAGAAGACCAAGGATATCTTTTCTTAAAGATGGCTTTCATCCATGCCGAGTCGTGTCCTTCTACCAACAGTGAATTTGATTTATGGACCGTCCCACCTACTCAGACCAGTGCCGAAGAGGGTCAGTGGGTGGAACATCTGCCCCTTTTCAGCATTACAGCCACAGGCCCCATTGAATTCACCATCACCAACGCAGATACGACCTACCTGGATTTAGCCCATACGTACCTATATGTGAAAGCTAAAATCACCAATAAAGATGGGACAGTCCTGAAAGCAGAGGCACCCGTGGGTCCAGTGAATCTCTGGCTTCATTCGCTATTCCAGCAAGTGGATATAGCCCTGAGTGATAAACTGGTGAGCGCCTCGACGAACACGTACCCGTACCGAGCCTACATCGAAACACTGTTATCCTACGGGCGTGACGCTAAAAAGTCGTATTTGACAGCCCCGTTGTTCTACCGAGATACCCCAGGCAACATGGAAGCGAGTCCTGATAATGCCGGCTATGCGGAGAGAGTGGATGCCACAGCAGAGAGTCACTCGGTCGATATGATGGGACGTCTGCATGCGGACTTATTCATGCAGGACCGATACCTCTTGAATGGAGTACCTGTCAAAATACGACTAGTGCGCGCAACGCCTGCGTTTGCCTTGATGGCCCCGAATGAGGACCTCGAGTATAACATTGTCATCCAAGAGGCAAGTCTGTTTGTACGCAAAGTGAAACCCAGCCCAGGTGTACAGTTGGGGCACATCAGAGCCTTGGAGAAAAAACCAGCCCAGTACCCGATTCGACGAGTACAGACCAAGGTCTTTTCCGTTCCTAAAGGCAATATGATTGTCAATCAAGAAAACCTGTTCCTGGGGGATTTGCCCAAGCGTTTAACCCTAGCCTGTGTGGAGAACGTGAGTTATAATGGGACTCTCTCGAGGAATCCGTTCAACCTAAAAACGTTCAACATCAATTTCGTGGCCCTGCATGTGGATGGCCAACAGGTACCGGCACGCCCCTTACAACCTAACTTTGGAACGGACAATTACATCCGGAGCTATCTGAACCTCTTCACAGCAACTGGCCAAATCAACCAAGACGAGGGAAATATGATCAGTCGAGACGATTTCGGCAGAGGGTACACATTGTTCTGTTTTGATCTGACTCCCACCTTAGACAACGATCATCAACTGAGTCTCATCAAAAAAGGCAACTTACGCTTGGAACTGCACTTCGGGACACCTTTACCGAAAACCATAAATGTGATCTGCTACGCTGAGTTTGACAACATCATTCAAATCGATAAAAGCCGTAACGTGCTGTGTGACTTCGCCACCTAACATGGATACAGACCAGATAACCACGGTGCTGGAGACTGACCCAGGAACACGTAGGGTGTTTCAAGGAGTGTTCGCCCGAGACGTGTTCCCATTAGACCGTGTGTATCCGGCTGTTTACGTCCTGAATACAGACCCGATGGATCGGCCCGGTCAACACTGGGTGGCCGTGTACTTGACAGAAGAGCAGGGTAAATACTTTGATCCGTACGGCCTACCACCCCTGCATCCCGATTTAACAGACTTCATGGATCAAGGCACAGAGACGTGGTGTTGGAATACTAAAACGTTGCAAAGCCTGGACAGTATGGTGTGCGGACAATATTGCTTGTTTTACCTGTACCATCGATGCCGGGGAAGACCCTTATCTACCATCGTCCACATGTTTGACGAGTATTCCAAGGCCGAGGACCGAGATGTACTCGTCTATGAAGTCCCGTTCTGGGCTTGAATTCTTTCAATGAACACACGCCCGCTGTTCTGGGCTTGAATTCTAGCAAGCCCCTTGTTCTGGGCTTCAGTTTTCACGTGGTTGTTCTCACGTTGTTGTTGTTGTTCACTGAATAAAAAATGAGATCTCACCCAAAAAAAACCCTGTCTTGTGTGTTTTATTCATAATGCATCTGGAGATTCAGTCAAACTGAAATCAGTGGTGTAGGATGGGGCCTAGCGCACTATAGTAAAAATAGAGAGCCAATGAAATCAGCCCACAGACCAAGTACGTGTATTTGGTCTAGGTTTGGAGCGGGCATTTCATTGAAGTGCTTGTATACGGTGAGTGAAGAGACTCGTCCAACACGTATAGATTATGACTATAAGTTCTATGTATTCTCCGAACCTTGCCGAAAGGGAGACCGTTTGACAGGTGACCTTTGACCTTTTGATCCGCGCGTGCGCACTGCCGGTGATGACGCGCACTTCCGGAGAACCCCCGCGCGCGCCCTCGCTGCGGGCTGGAGCGGGCCAGGCCGGTGAAAAAGTGCCGGAGGTTGAACATCCGGACGTCTAAGGACGTCTCTTTCAGTGCTCGGGATGTGACCCATCAATACCCAGCAACCCAACAGAGGTGTTAAGACCATGATATAACCTGCTCGGAGCATGGTTAGTACGAATGATTCGGTGGTGGTGGTGGTGTTCAATAAAAAAAAAACTGCATGAAAACCCAGGTGAAGTTCGAATATTTATTAAGGTGAACAAGTGACCAAGAATGTATGTACAAGTATATAAGAACGTTGCAAACAAGAATTAAGGTGAACGTATGTATAGAGAGAGAGAGAGAGAGAGAAATCACAGTGAAGTATATAACAGTTCAACCGAGTCCTCGCACTGACGTATATCGAGTACTTATTCAATAGAATGACAAACAAGTTCATGGTGTAATGTATATATAGAGAGTTATTTAGAGTCCAAATATGTATGTCCATTAGAAAAGTCCGGGTATAAGATATGTTCACAAGTCCAAGTAAGTGGTACTGATGCCATCGGGAAGCACTTTCCGTTTCGGGTAGAAAAATGTGAAGGCATCTCGTTTCTGGATGTAGGTTCGCATCTGGTGGTCGACGACGCGGAATCCTCGGTTAGTGCCACTCGCATTGGTCTGGCTTTGGAGCACGTCCAGGTACAAGGCTTTGTCGATGGCGGGGTCACGCCGGTTGACTCCTTTGCAACTGAACTTATTGTTTCCATCTCCACCGTAACAGAAGTAGGTCTTGGACGACAGGGCGATCATGGCATCTCCGCTCCACTCCAGCTTAAACAGGCCCGGCGTCCGCTTGTCGTACTGGTAATGGTCAAGTCGAGGTAGCCACTGGTCCCGTTCCGCCTCATACTGTGCGCGTAACTCCGGTTTCACCAGGGACTCCCAATCCGCATTAGAGACGGCCATGTAGGCAGAGTCCGTGTCCATTTCCATGAGTTGCCAATCGGCTGGATTGAAACACACACCCATGAAATCGTAGAGGAACTGGAGCATCCTCAGCTTGGCCACCTGGTATACCATACATCCAATTTGGAGGGGCAGGTTGTAACGAATGACCTTTTTGGCTAAAGAGATTTCATAGGTATCATCATCGATGACGTCGACGGACCGAAACAGAGGCGAGTTGATCTTTTAGCGGGCTTGTTTGGTTGTACAGATATTGACGTTGACGTGCTTGTCTTGGTTGGTGACCGTTTTTCCATAATAACCATTGCCTGTCAATTTCCAAGATTCACCGATGATGGCCTGACTAGGATCTTGGTCGCCTTGACGACGGGCAGACGTGACGATGTCGGCATTCCGCGCGAAACAGGCATTGGGCACGTACTGAATGACTTGGTACACGCGCGTCACTTCGAGACCATGGCTCATGTACCACTGTAGCAGAGGGGTACCCAGCAAGATTTTCTCTGCCCACATACTCCCAATCAACATTCGACGAGGTTGTTTCAATACGTCATGTTCCTCAGCATAGGCGCCCTTGGTCTCTCCAATGTCAGCCCGACCCACCAGCGTGTTCTTGAAGATAGGCGGGCACTGGGCGAAGAGGGGCTTGAGATGGTCGGGAACATGGAGGTCGCATTCCACAAATCCATACAGGGTCCCGGAACGAACGGCGTGGAAAAGCTGTGGCAGGGTCAAGAGTGGTCGGCGACTCAACGGGTACTCGCGCGCTTTAAGGAAGTCGCGTAAGTGTAGGAGGGTCTGGCACATGGTGTGAAATTCACACTCCCACAGTTCGATCAGATGGTACCCCAACTCTTTGACGTAATCTCCATTCTCCACCACTTCTGCTCGTAATTCTTCTGCTGATTTCCCACGTCGTTCGTTGAAGCGTCCAGCGCTGAAAGGACATTGGTGGCCGTGCCAGTAATACCCATAAAATTGAAATACGGTCGGTGTTCCTTGTACAAGGGCAAACCCATCGACGGGGAGTCGACGATCTCCTATACGCTTCTCTGTGGCGTTGGTCTGATGGCGTATATAAATTCCCCGTCGATCGGCTTCCCAATCCAACCACTGGTCGGCGAGATGTTTGTACGGGGTACGTTGAGGTGTGAAATGTTGACCGTCTGCCCACCAGCGCGTAGAATGTCCGCTGGGCATGGGTTGGGCGAGAGACCACAGGTACAGGGCATTGGCGTCAAATCCAATGATTTTTGCACAGGGTTTCCCACCGGGAAGAGTCGTGACATCCTTCTCATGGTAGCGGTGAAAAATAAGGCTAGGTCCGCCGACGATGTTCTGTTTTAAACAATCATACATGTCCTCATCTTTTGTTGTATCAGCGAGAAGTAGGTAGGACATTCTTGGAAGAGATGGCGAAGCGCGAGACCCGGTAAACTCAAACACTCCTTGAAGATGTCGACGTGCATTTGATGCCGAAAGAGTTGAACCATTTTCTCGGCCGCTTCGAGGAAAGGGACCACATCTAAGTTGTTATACCACACCAGGAAATCTCGCAAGGTCTGCATGTGTTGGTCATTCCATACCTGCTGTAGTTCCCGGTACGTGTCTTCCGGACATTCCACTTGCTTGAGATCGTCATAGAACGCGTCCCGGGGTGGCAACTGTGTTTCCTCCAAGCGGTCGAGCGTCGATATGTAGGTGTAAGGGAACTTCCCTTTGGTTTGTGCACAGTCATAGGCCTTCACCCACTGATCGTAGCTATAATTAGGTGCTAAGTAGTTCCGTACATCCAGGAAATGGAGTGATGTGGTGGTGAGGGCCATGTGGTTGTTGATCTTTTTGATGACGGACTTGATGGTATCGGACTGGGCCAAGTAAGGGTAGAGAAATTCCTTCACCATGTTGAGATCGTATCGCCCCGAGTTGAATCCGAGCACCGGTAACTGGCCTAAGTATTGCAGGAAGCGGATTTTCAATTTCTCCGCATACGGTTTAGGTAAAGGCACATCCTGCAGTTGCAGCCCACTGTGTTCCATTTCCTGTCTGTCAAATATTTTCCCACTGTGCTCCATTTCCTGTCTGTCAAATATTTTCCCACTATGCTCCATTTCCTCTTTGTCAAATATTTGCCCACTATGCTCCATTTCTTCTCTGTCAAATATTTGACCACTATGCTCCATCTCGGACTCTTCATCGTCACTGAACGATACACCCAGTGTAGGAATCCGGTCGTCGAGTTGGTCCAGTACGTCCTGGAACTTGGACACCAATAGTTCTGTACTGGCCGCACTCACTTCCTCTAAGTACTCCATCATGCGGGTAATCAAGTCATGGGCGTCGCCGGTGGACACGAAACAGACGGGTGCAGCGTCATAGCCAGGTACGTTGCTGGAAATACTCACACTCAGGGGAATATGGCGCTGTGTCCACTGTGTTTTCGCCGAGGCTGCATCCATCGGTTCCAACATCGCCTCGAAATCGTAACATGCCCGGTAAGGAAAATAACGATGCTCTTCTGGTATGATGAGACCTTCATCGGCCAGTTCCTCGAAGATGGTGGGCGTGTTATGGTACACACCGCCAGGAAATTTCCGTTTGACAGTGTGATCACAAATCTTCTCGTGCTGATGTAGGTGCCAAGAGTGTTTAAACACTCGATGGCATTGGGCACAAATGTAGGATTGCGCGTACAGACTCATATCATAGATCAGGGAAAAATGATTCACCCCGCCGTCGTCGAAGATGTTGACTTTCATGGTGGAAGCATACCGTTCTGAAGACCGATGCACCAATTCAGCCACAAATGTGTCATGATCCTCCTCCTCATCCTCCTTCTCTTCCCGTAGTAAACGGTACACAAAGATATTGACGTTGAACAGGGACTCCACGACATCCAAATTCTTGAATGGGACTCCCCGGAAGTGCCGCGGATCTAGGCCTTGTTCCTGTAAATATTGTCTCCAATAGATATTGGCCACTCTGTCACAAGCCTGGGGATGACATTCGTTCAAATGAATGGCCAAACACCGGAACAGACATTTCTGGTCTTTGTAGGGTCCATTTGCGCCTCCGGTTAATGCATACAGTCCTTTTCGATTGAGTAGCCAAGCGGGTAGTAGTACAGGAGCACCGATCGGATGATCTCTCATTTTGGTCACGAAAAATGTCACGTTGGTGACCATTTCCACAGTCCACTTGGTATTGGGGCGTTGCAACCGGGCCCATTCCAATGGGTCCAACGTAGTCAGTTGGTCGATGAGGGGCTCCAGTGACGCACGATTGATGATGGTGAATGGTTTGTCAAACACATAGGTATTATTGCTCGGGTAAAAATACCGTACCTGATCCGTCTCTTTGTGCCGTAGAATATAGCCGAATGTCATATTCACTTTGAATGCTGTCACTTGGTCTCTGAAAATGTTCTCGGCATAGTTAGGAAGATACGTGAGGCCCTGCAGCCGGAAATTATACAAGTCTTGAATAGGGCGATGACGGTGGAAACATCGTCGGATGGTGCTCCAATGGCGCCGATAGATGTCACTCACAGGGTGGTTTTCGGGCAAGGCGTCAGCGGGAGGCACAGCTGGATCCTCAGGAAAGTCGTGTTCGCCTCTCACATTCTCACGCGCCAAGGGAGATCTCCTTCGGTCACGTCGCCTCATCCTGATCGTATATACTCCTGTAAAATAGAGCCGATTTTGACAATGAATCGGTCACGATTTTCTTTGGAGGGGCAAGGTCAATAGGACTTGCGCTTTTTATTCTACTAAAATGTGAAGTAGATTACATCTTACATCTAGCTTTAAGGCCGTGATATGCATATGAAGTATTCTGGGGCATGGTCAGTACTTCCCAATTTCCCCTTTGTCTACTACTCGCCGATTTTTTTATTTTTTTTATTATTATTATTTATTTATTTTCCCCGAGAGCTACAACATGACACCTTCCACGCCCCATTCGAACCCATAGCGGTCCCTGTCTATCCCAAACATACACCCACATAACACCCAAAATGCCTGCTTTCTCTACTACGGCCAGACTGCGCATGCGCAGACCATTGAACACGGACGGACCATTAGCCCAGTGGGATGCTACTCCACGAGAGCTTGAAAATAAGACCTCAACCGACATCATGGGTTCACTAGGGGCTCACCTAGACCTCAACATGTCCACCCAATATGCACCTATGCACTGAGCCAGTAGACCTATGGGGTTATATACAGACCTACCCGGTACTTAAAAACAAATTTCATAGCTTTTCCCCAGCGTATTCTACAATCTCACAGCCCATAGTAAAACCCACAAAAATGACCACCCCTACTTAAGGCAAAATTTATGGAAATGCGCGAATGAGAGGATTGGCCTAGACCGAGTTGTCTCCCTTGCGTAATAAGGTTCAGATGGCGCTATGATTGGAAATGTGCGATTATCCGGGGAATTGTACCAATTGCCATACTATGCGCCACTTTGTCACACAAAACTCTTAAATTCGTGCATCATATTATTCTAGAATGTATTGTGAACACTTTGAGATAAACTGAAACGTACGGGTAGGAGAGATCTTGTCTGTTTAGTCAATTGTTGGATCATGTCGTCTGCCAGTTCGTTGTTGGTGCTGGCAGTACTACGCTGTAATCTCAGCTGAGCCATGCGCGAGGCATGGTGTAATTCTTGTTGTTAAAGTCAAGGAGTGATTTTGAGCGACAAACTCTATAAATAGTAAGATCGTAGGCATATATAGTGATGGTGTACGGATATTTCATGATGTAGCGGGAATGTGTAACGTAGAACAAATGTACGGTGTCCCATTCCGTGCTCCTTGTCAAGTTGCTGGAAAAATATCCTGGAGGACTGATTGCATATGTGGAGAATTATTGAGCTTTATATGTCATGAGCTGCTTGAGAAAATACGTGAAATTTGCATTGATAAATGGTCCAAAACCCGCAGTGGACGTCCATTCAATCGCGCGAATGAAACTAAAAATAGAGCTGTTTTGTTGACATAAAAACAGCTGATCCATGTGAAGGATGGTTCAGTTACACGAGAAAATTCTGCCAATATATAAATGCCTACCTATAGATACTAAACTTGGCCGCTAGAAGTTTCCATAATATAGGGAAATAACTGTGATGTCTTTTTTCACTGTTCTCCTGAAGACCTAAGCTGAAAAATTTCGAGAAGGGGGGGGAGGGGGGGGGGGTAATTTCCTAGCATAGATATTATTAAAAAATAATTTATATTACATACGTGTACGGTGTTGATTGGTGTTACTGAGTGATAATGGTCAGCTGCATCTCATCAATGAGGCGAACACGGTACTTTTGAAGCTTCACTTGCTGGGATGACTGTGGGCTCAGGCTGGTGAGTAACTGCTACGGTGTAATAGTCTGGTGAATTGGCACTGGTAAAATGAAAAAAAGTAAAAGGTTCTCCACAGCTCATACAAGCGGGTAGGTAAGCAGGCAGGCAGTCAGGCAGGACAGGCAAGCTGGGCAGGCAGGCTGGACAGGCAGGCAGGCAGTCAGGCTGGACAGGCAGGCAGGCAGGCAGGCTGGTCAGGTCAGGTCAGTCAGAGTGCTCCGCAGGGTGGTGCAATGAATACACCCCACCCCTAAAAATCGCCTGCTTTTATACGTTTTTCTACAATCCGCCATCTTAAACCCACCACCTCCATCCCACCACCACCAACCACAGCCGCCATCTTAAACCCACCACCTCCATCCCACCACCACCAACCACAGCCGCCATCTTAAACCCACCACCTCCATCCCACTACCACCAACCACAGCCGCCATATTAAACCCACCACCTCCATCCCACCACCACCAACCACAGCCGCCATCTTAAACCCACCACCACCTCCATCCCACCACCACCCACCCACAGCCGCCACAACACCTATAGATTATGTTTATTACTAGGACGTCAGCGAAATACTAGTACCCATCCTCCGTATGGCAGAACTGTACAACCCAGAACAAGTCTAGACATGCCTTGATCACGTGATCGTCATTGGGAAACCCCCACTGGGGAACCCCCTCCCGTGACCTCCAAGTTCCTCCACACTCCGCCACCGGGGGGAACAAAACAGTAGGTCAATATGCTCTGTAATGCCTTTTCTCTACTACTGAGGACTGACAAATATACCACAGTGCTCGACCTTGGTGTTGAAACAGGACAGTACCAGGTTCATATTCCTGGATAGTTGATCTCTTTTGTCGGAGGCTAAACATAGTCGTTGATGTCCCCTTGAAGGTGTTGTAGAGCATGTTGTGTTACAGTGCGTTTTGGTTTTGTGTTTGTTTTTTTGGTCATTGTGGTTCCAAAATTTGAAGATGTGAGGCGCAGTTTGCTGGCAATGTACCATTCGGGGCATAACACCTGTTCACGTGTTCTTTCCTTCAGGCCGCGACACTCAGAGAGGAAGAGACACCTTCCCCTTGCAAAATGCATCACAATTCTCTTTTAACTGAGCCTTAGTCATATCATTACATACCTCTGCCACATCTGTACCATATGACATCTTGACTTTTTAGCTAGAGTTTTGTGAGTCACGTTGCATCTTCCGTTTCCTTTTCCTAGCCTCCTCTCCCTCTTTCTTCTGGCTTTGGCATTTGGTGTTTACAGATAGCTCATTTCTTCTGCCCACGATATGGAAGTTGGATGTGGCTTCCGTGTTCGTCACCTTTTCTCACACTTTGGCAGACCACTGGCTCACTAAATTGCGTCGAAGGGCTGCACCATTGTAGTTGCTGGTTCTGGAGATAGTTGGCTGTTGGTTGACAGCAGCGTTTCATTTGCTGAACAAACGGCCGTATTGCACCAGTCAGTTTGACCGAACACATGGTAGAAGCTGTTCCGTCATGTCCGTATGTCGTGTTTCAGCCGACGGACAGCTTCAACACGGCTGTTCTCTTTACATGCTTTAGCACGCATCTTAATTGCACATCGGGCAATGGTAGACAGTCGCACTCTCGTTGATTTCGTCAATATGTTCATTTCTTTGTACTGGGGATTTTGATCGACCAGTTTCTCTAGGCTCGATCGAACACATTTAGCCACAAGCTTGACACATTCCAACTTTCAGATTTGTTGACAGTAGACTGGATCCTCGGCAACAAGCGTTGTAACCGTTGAACTCTCCCCATCGGCTATGAGTTGTGTGTGCCTTAACCCGTACTTCTCCTCACATTCATTGAATGCAGTCAGCATAATGTCTCTCTTCATCGACTGGGAACTGTCATCACAATTCTTATTGCACCCTTGGTTCCGTACTTGCTCACCTACCGTTTCAGCACGTGTACTGACTGCATAAATTTTAACACCCACTCGACCTAAAGCGTTGTAAGTGTGCTTGTGTGAATGCTTACACATGTGACTGATATGTCCGGTATACCCTCGTGGTAGGAATTGGAATGAATGGCATATTTCTTCTCTTCTTCTGCAGCGGTCAACATTTCTACATTTAACTCTTCTTCCCAACACTTGCCAATGCCTGTCTCCAGCTGTGTAAATGTGGTGTCAGACAGTGCTGAGATGCCCACGGTATTGAGAGACTCGGTTGATTTGCCACCCAAGGCAATATACAGTTAATGTTGAAGCCAGTCTACTATTCTTTGTGATTCAACGTGTCTTGATGGCCTAAAATTATTTGAATATCAATCATAACCAGTTTTTTTATTTATTTATTTTTGTTATAGTTTGCCATTTAACAACACACTCATTTTGTAATATAAACGAACTTACTTGTGTTGTATAGAAAATAGGGGTAACGTGGATAAGGAAATGAATTTCTGTTATACATGCGTATTTTCGTATGATACTTGAAATATGTATACTACATATTATGGAGTCATAAAGTTGGTTAAACATGTATGTCATAACTACAGGGTGTGAATTAAGGAAAAAGATATTTAGCAGTCAAAAATATTTCTTTGGACAGAATTAGATAAGCCATTATGGTTCAACATGGCCAGTAAAAATACATTGACCATACATGTGCAAGATCAAATTTGGATCATACATGCGAACATAATGATAACCTCTGAGTACTGTTTGACTATTGCAGCTTGAGGGGTGTTCTTCATTTAACAGGCTACCGTGTATAAATATGTTTAAATAACATCAAATAAATTAGGTCGGGGGGAGATGGAGTGAGGCGTTATATGCCTAAATGCATGGCTGCATATGTTTGTTTTAGTTACATGTATATGGCAACTTGGATGATATGACCACACGGCCCCTAGCACCGGCATAAGCGGTATTAGATACAAATCTAGAGAGCCGTGATGGAAATGCTCTGACAACTGGTATATTGGTAATTGGTGAGCTGTTTCGCTGTGACAACTCGTAAACACCCACTTAACTTAGATGGATTTGCCAGCTTTCAATAACGACGGTCGAACGTAAATAATCTGTCGTTGTGAAATCCAACCCTCCTTGACCCATTTTAACTTCTATATTGACGTATATGTTCAATTTTGAGGTTCACACTAAAGTAAATCATAATACTCACCCTTTCACGTGAGTGTACAATTTTCTTCCATGTTACAGGAGTTCGCACTCATCCCATGATCCTGACGTTCATGTTGTTTTCTCGTAACCGCATCACATACTGTCATTACCCACGCATAATGCGCGCACTGAAATAGTGCGAAATGAATGAGATATTTTGAAGAACATTAAGATAATTATAATTCTGCAACTATTTTTATGAGAATGTTAATGTAATGCAAAGTTATGATGTTTGCAATAACAGTCCATGGCATTTCTTTTCTTCTGCGTATAAATATAAGGATAAACGGTTGTCTGCAGCAGTCAAACGAAGGCGGGCATTTTTGAGCATGGACGTCAATTTTTGCGTTTTGCAAACGTGATGATTTCACTATCTATACTACAGCCACTATCAGGATACTCCCCCATTGCACGAGTTGAAGTGGAGTTTTTGTGTGTGGGCAGGGTGCCATAGGTTTAGAGGATATTATTTATTTATTTTATGTCTGCTTGAAAAGTGACAACCTCCCCCCTCCCCCCCCCCCCCATAATTCCTTTCGTTATCTCAATCGGAGAAGACATTTTGGCGGCTGATGTTTCATATTATAGCAGATATTTGACCTCAGGTATGCTATAATCCTTTCACCTGTATCTTTTACGTTATTCTTGTTTACCAATCTATATTTCTATTTCTTTCTGAAAATTTGTTTTTCATGACCCATTATGACTTTTTTACGTTTTTATTTTGTACCGTTCGAAGTCCATTGTGGTTCGCTTCAGTTGTTTGTTTAAAATGGTTGTAATTAGTGTTAGGGTGTTTTACTGAACCACTTACGTCACGTGTTTCTTGTCCAAATTTAAGCATTGTATTTTTAGCTAATTTTCCTACATAGTCAAAACATCGAAGATGGGTGTACAGAAATTGTGCCCACTATCTTGTATACAGGAAACCCCTTAACGATTAACTATGCGCGCATGCGTTTGGGTCATTTTACAATGAATCGAAGACATGCTCATAGTTTAGCGGTACGGATATCAGCTGTTTCAGGTCCGGAAATCTACATTTCATTGTGCTGTTTATGTAGAAAATGCCAGTATATGTGATACACGTCCGAAAGACCAATCGGCTTCGCCCATTCACGGCCCATTTCAATTCCAATGGATGGATGGATGTACTTGGACACTCCATCGCACCGCGATGGGCACAGGTCGTGCGAACACGGCGTGCAACCCGTTTCCCCCAACCCGCCCTACACATGATCCCTCTTAACAGTGTCACATAGACACTGTTTAATCCCCACATTCCTATTAAACAATATACATTCTCTTAATTCCCATAACTACAGACGTATCACATAATATTTCCATCTGTCAAGCCCCCTCATTCTCTCTTAATTCCCGGATCGATTCTTAGTGGCAACTTAATTATCACAATGGACACTCATAATTAAATCTCCCAATAGCCACTCATCCTCCCCATTCACTCAACATTTAATATTTCACCCTATTTCCCGAAATCATAAATCCAGTGCCATGGAAATTTCACCCAGTATTTCTCATTTTCCTCAATGCAATATCCCACTTTTTTCCCCCTTATACAGAGTATACCGTACAAACGCGTTCCCCCACACCGCCCTACACATGCTCCCTCATACCAATAACGCATAGCCATCGGTAATTCCCCATTATATCTTTTTTAACATCTTTTTCCATTTCATCTAGTCCTGATCAGGTCCCTAGTCTTACCTCTATTTCTCTTAATCATCTCTATATATTCACCAATTATTTCACCCATTTCTGTTCATTTTCCCCGAAAATACCCCAGTATTTCCCGTCACTTTGACTATTTCCCGAAATCATAAATCCAGTGCCATATACGTATCACCCAGTATTTCTCATTTCCTCAATACAATATCCCACCATTTCTCATTCACTCTGCCTAATCATACAGATTATGACACATGCTCCCTCATACCATAGCCACTGACAATAAAATCTGTTCCCCTTGATACATTCCCATTCCGTCCTCTATTTCCCTTAATCGTCTATAACTTATACCTCGGTATTTCACACATTCATATACATATTCACCAGTTATTCACCCAGTATTTCCCTTCATTTTCCTCAATGAAATATCCCAATATATATCCGCTCACTGAAGGTCATATAATCCAATGCCATACTAATTCCACCCAGTATTCCCTCTTATTTTCCTCAATCAAATATCCCAGTAGTTTCCCTTGTGCTTATTTACCCAGATCATGTAGGACATAGACACTGTTCAGTCCCCACATTCCTATTACACAATATACCTTCTCTTAATTCCCATAACTACAGAAGTATCACACAATATTTCCATCTGTCAAGCCCTCTCATTCTCTTCTCGGACCGATTCTTAGCGGCAACCTTGATTAATTATCACCACGGACACTCACAATTAAATCTCCCAATACCCACTCATCCTCCCTCATTCACCCAGCAATTACTATATCACCCATCGAATTTCTCTCCAACCCACTTTCTTTAATAATTGTTCCTGCCCCCAACACCCTGGTAATCCTCATCCTATACGCCTATTAATAATGAACCAATCGCCAATCCAGTCCGTGTCAGGGTCACGTACACGGTCATACTTTTTTAACTTTGTCGCATTTAACGCGCGACGAAGTGATTTGTTGTGACGAGAGCAGATTTTGGAGCCAGTGCTTTCTCCAGTACAGTGGATACTGAGTGGGTCTATTTACAGATAAACAACTCCAGTAAGTCAAGGTATTGTAATTTTTTTTCAAATTTCTTCTTCAATATTATTCGCGGTACGTGCATACATCAACAATTGCATTCACATCGAATACTAACGTGATAAAAAAAATATCTTACAGGACCCGCGATCGCGTCCTGAAAACTTTTCATCTTGGCAGAGGGATATGTCTCATGAACGCCAATATTTGTAAAATATCAAATAAAACCTAGGTCCTCAGACTTCATTTACCAATGAATAAATGAGTCTGAATTCAGTCTAACTTCAGCCTTGTTGTTGTTGCACAAGCAGGCCCAGGAAATGTGACAGCAAGTTAGAGCAACATGCCCATTTAACGAGCATAAGCCATGTGGACACATCATCAGACGCCCTAAAATTTCGTCGGATCCTCTTCTTCCTGATCGGCAGTCATCCCGTGCACAGGTAACAGGTGCAGGATTTGTCCGAATCTGGTGACCAGTGCATGAAATTGTCGCCCGAAATTTAATTGTAATTTTGTGTATATATTATATACTAAATAGTAGCAAAGGTCACCATCTCGAGAAAAATATCGAATGACAAATTGTCTCTTTGAATTTTTATAAGGCTATCTTCAATTAAAAGTACACTCTATAACCGATCCATTTTCATATAGTCGAGCCTTTCCTTTCTGTTCTCTCTAGACACCTCGCCAAACTTTTTTTGCATTATTTTTTTTCAGTCTGAAAAGTTCGCCTTGTGGACTTGCTGTTTGCACGACGAAAGATCACTGAAAATTATCATTGTAACATCGAAAATGCTGTGTATGACAATCCATTTCAGTATTTAATCGGTTATTCCACATATGTTGAAAATTTTTGCACATATGTCAAAAAGTTTTCAACATATGTGGAATAGTTAATTTATTTAACATATGTGTAAAACTTTTCAACACGTCTAAACTTTTCAACATATGTCTAAACCTTTTACACATATGTCTAAAGCTTTTACAAATATGTCTAAAAGTTTTCGACATATGTCGAAAAAAAGTTTTTTACACATAAGTGAAATACCGGTATGTAATTTATTTCACATATGTGCAAAACTTTTCCACATATGTCTAAAAGTTGCGACTGCTGTCGTAGGCATCGACTGCTCCCTGGTATCGTTTTGGCGCCTTTTCCACCCGCAAACAAAGAAAAAAACTGTCCACAGTGATGGTATTCAGTAAGGTTGACCTGGAAATGGCTAAGAGACTAAGCCCTTGTGTTTGTTTATCTGCGCCCTAGCTGATTACTCCTACACTACCGTATTTCGATCCTGTATGTGACATCATTGCTTTGTAATTCAGGCTTTGTTTCCACCCTTTCCCCGATCTCCTCTTTCATTTCAAGTTTGCATGGACCCGCCGTACTCTAAACCAAATACAGCTAACGCAGTTTGTACGATCGGCGTTAGCAAAAGTAAAAGAGGTGCGTTTAGGGACGATGGTCATGTACAGACCTTGAATCTACAATAATATAGTACTATTATTATAAGCTTCCGTGTCCTAACTCTGTGCAGTTCCAAATTTCTCACATTGTCGGAAAGACGAAAAACGAAGCCCGAGGGGGCCGTCATTTTGAAACGGTTGTTAGATAACAAACAGTCACGAAAGATTATACCACAGGGAGCAGTCCAATTCCTTTCCAGTATCTCTCCTGACATTTATTTAACATATATAAAATGCTTTTCCACATCTGTTGAAAAACATTTTATTTGACATATATGTGGAAAGTTTTGCACTGTATAAAACTTTTCAACATATGTATAAAACTGTTCAACATTTATGAACTAGTTAATTTATTTTACATATGTGCAAAACTTTTCCACATATGTCTAAAACTTTTCAACATATGTGTAAAACTTTTCAACATATGTCTAAAACTTTTGCACATATGTCGAAAAACTGATTTTTACACATATGTGGAATTCTTTTGTTCATATGTCATGTATGTACAAAACTTTTCAACATATGTGGAATAACCGATTATATACTGAAACGGCTTGTCATACATCTGTATTTCTTTGACACATTGTTTATCCCGCCGAGCATTATCATCGTTAAACTACATGTACTTACCAAGTAAACTAATCGAAAACCAAAACCAAGCGACTTTAACATATTTGCCGATGTCTTTTGTTTATGTTTATACTCAGGTCCCATGACCTACCAAGTCAACTGTATGTATATATATATGCACTAGCACTAGCACCGCAGTCTGTAGACGTGAGTGCCAAATGGCTCTGTAGAACCGGGTAATAGTGCGTTACACTTGTTTAAGAGTATCCATGGTGATTAGTATTAGTTCTGAGTACCGGTTATTGATCAGGTCCGTAGCCAATGGGGGGGGGGGGGGGGGTTGCGGGGGTTCGGGCGAACCCCCTTTTCGGAAATATTATATATTTTTCTCATATAAATTCCCTTTTCAAACTGAAGCGAACCCCCTATTTGCCCCTTTTCCCATACAGCGAACCCCCTGATGTGCCATTTTGGAGTGAAGGCGAACCACCCCTCAGTAAATCCTGGCTACGGTCCTGTTCATCTGTCATGTCTGTGGGATTTTCTGTCGTTTTGTAAACCAGATTCCATGCATGTTTGTGTAAACCAGGCTCATGGACTGACATCTAGCTGTAGAACGTGTGCATAGATCATGTGACCTTGCTGACCTCAGTGCACATGTATCCACGACGAGGCGCTGTGATCGACATTTATTACGGCCAAATTGGGACGAGGTCAGTTCATCACCTTGTATTGGTGATGGGGCCTGGTCATCACCACTGTATGATGAACAGCAATGAGTTTAGATTTCAGTATGGTTTGGAATATGGTTTGGATTCTAACTGTTCACTATTTATTGGTGATGCTGTCTTCACGTTTTGTTTCAACGCCACTGGTACATAAGATGTGGCTCTGATTATGCTCCCGACGAGTCATCTTCAAATGCACTTAGAATAAATCAATAAAACCGTGCCAACTACACGTAACAGGATGCAACTAAGAAGTAGACTTTGCTGATTCGTGTTTCATATCATCTATTTCATTTAGGATTGAACTGCAACATGGATGATATACCAATCAAAATGGAGCCCTTCGACGGGGACACCACTTCCGTGGTACAGGGAGATTTTTACTGCCGACATTTGCCCGTAAAAAATGAACCGCGGGTCCAGAGCACTGCTTCCATGGGAGCGCTGAGTTCAACGAAAGTTGCGACAAAGGAAGAACCAGCGGACTTGTTTGATGAGTTTGAATATCCAAGAAAAGATGCTGACATCAAACATGAAGCATGCACACAAGTAAGTTGTGAGATAGTGTACACGGGTTATATATAAACTGAATTGCGTTGAGAACATTTATTGAAAAAATATCCTGAACAATTAAGCGCAACATTAAAATGGCGGTGGAGAAAGAATATATGGCGGAGTCCACTTTTCCGTCAAATTTTCCGTCCAACCGAAGAATGGCATTCACGACATTATGGATATTAAAATACAATGCTGTGTCCTGTACATGTATACTAAACCCACCAAGGCTGTGTAATGTATAAACCCACCAAGGCTGTGTAATGTATAAACCCACCAAGGCTGTGTAATGTATAAACCCACCAAGGCTGTGTAATGTATAAACCCACCAAGGCTGTGTAATGTATAAACCCACCAAGGCTGTGTAATGTATAAACCCACCAAGGCTGTGTAATGTATAAACCCACCAAGGCTGTGTAATGTATAAACCCACCAAGGCTGTGTAATGTATAAACCCACCAAGGCTGTGTAATGTATAAACCCACCAAGGCTGTGTAATGTATAAACCCACCAAGGCTGTGTAATGTATAAACCCACCAAGGCTGTGTAATGTATAAATCCACCAAGGCTGTGTAATGTATAAACCCACCAAGGCTGTGTAATGTATAAACCCACCAAGGCTGTGTAATGTATGAACCCACCAAGGCTGTGTAATGTATGAACCCACCAAGGCTGTGTAATGTATAAACCCACCGAGGCTGTGTAATGTATAAACCCACCAAGGCTGTGTAATGTATGAACCCACCAAGGCGATGAGTATGCTTATGAATATCAACAGTTTTACCCTGTACATTTCTTATCAGCTGTATAACAAGGACTCAGATGACAAGTAAACAATGTGGCTCTTTGCTTCATCTCCAAAGATTCACCGATCTAATGAACATAGTAATGGTGTGAGATTGATATCTGTTCTCAATTTATGCTTTGTAGCAATCAATTTAATTAAGGGGATTACAATACATTAATAAAATATTGTTGTGGTTGTTGTTCTAGGAGATTACAGAGAGCTGTTCCTACACAGAGGAGATGAAAGGTAATGGAGCTGTTAATGTGCTGGCCATGGTAACAGACAGACCATACCCAGTGGCCTTGTACCAGGTTGATCCCCAATTAAGGAATAATGCTGGTACAAATATTGAACGGTTGGAGGACGATAACCTGGAACTACATATTGATCACGTAGAAACGAAGAGTGCAAACATCGTAACAACTAAAGTTCCCTCACGCAATTCAGCGTTATGTCAATCAAAAAGAATGAAAACAATTAAACCTGGAGACAAATCTTCCAAATGTTCACACTGCTCTTATAGCTGTGTTAGAAGAAGTGATCTACAGAGGCATGAAAGAACTCACACTGGCGAGAAGCCTTACAAATGTTCTATGTGCTCATATAGCTGTGCACAGAAAGGTAACCTTGAGAAGCACAAATACATGCATACTGGTGAAAAGCCTTACAAATGTTCTCTGTGCTCGTATAGCTCTGCACAGAGAGGTTACCTTGATGTGCATAAAAGAATCCATACTGGTGAAAAGCCTTACAAATGTTCTCTGTGTTCGTATAGCTGTACACAGAAAGGCAACATTGAGAAGCACAAATACATGCATACTGGTGAAAAGCCTTACAAATGTTCTCTGTGCTCATATAGCTCTGCACGGAGAGATCACCTTGATATGCATAAAAGAATCCATACTGGTGAAAAGCCTTACAAATGTTCCCTGTGCTCATATAGCTGTAGACAGAAAAGTTACATTGAAATGCACGAATACATTCATACTGGTGAAAAGCCATACAAATGCTCTATGTGCTCATATAGCTCTGCATGGAGGGGTCATATTGATATGCATAAAAGAATCCATACTGGTGAAAAGCCTTACAAATGTTCTCTGTGCTCATATAGCTGTACACATAGAGGTAACCTTGAGAAGCATAACAGAATTCATACAGGTGAAAAGCCATACAAATGTTCTCTGTGCTCATATAGCTGTACACAGAAAGTTCACTTGGAGAGGCATAACAGAATTCATACTAGTGAAAAGTCATACACATCCCCCGTTTAACTGTCCAGCTACGTGAAATAGGAGAACCAGCAAGCGCGGTTGAGATATTAAGATTACATCCGAGAATCCACCGAACCCTCGGGTCTGAAAGTTAGGTGCCGACGAATACTTTCCTGTAGAGCGTATGGTTGCTATTTAGTCACCAGACGTGGTCAAGTTTTCCCACCTCTTACATATCGCTCCTATTCACAAAAATATCTCATACAGGCAAAAAGTCATACAAATGTTCATCGTGCCCATATAATTGTGCATGGGAAGGACAACTAAATCGACAAGAAAGAACTGATAATGGTGAAGAGTCATACACATCTCTTATTTGGCTGTCCAGCGACGCAACATTGAAAACCTGTCGGTTCACAAGAGAACGCTTACTTGGGGTAAGCCGTTGAAATGTCCATTTTGCTCGTGTAGCTGTTCCTCCAGTTGGATTACCAAAGCCAACAAAAGTAAACAATGAACATCATTAACTTTAGCTTGCTGGGAGTAAGCCGCGTGCCTAGTAACATGCGTCTTGCAGTACAATTGGAGCCAATGTTACAATACAAGAATGGATACAAAGTTATGTACATGCTTTTAACCAAACTTACATCTGTTCCCAAAAACCCAAGAGAAGTGGAATATGATAGTTTATAAGCAGCTGGACTGAAAATGCATACATGTGCTTCCATTCAGAACATGTAGCGATTGCAAACTGACGACGGTTTCAGTACAGAATAAACCACAGAATAAACTGCTATGCCAGATGAAAATTTTACAGAAACACAATTGTAGCAACTGAAAAATCTTTGCACTTATTTTGAGAATTCACAATTGGAAAGGAATTATGGGAAAATATAATAGACTGGATTGTCAGTGAAACTGATACAGTACATGTAATTGATATGAATAGTGAAAACGCCGCCCTTGGCGTGGTATCAGATACAGTCTTCTCCAGGCGTGTAAACTTAATCATTATCGTATGATTCTAAATATACAAGTTCAAAGTTCAAGGTGGATCACCATCAACCACAACTTTGAAACAAGAAAGAAAGAAAAAGAGGAAATGGAAAATTATTTGCCACTAATCAAGGCAAAAACTTTCAAACAGAGATGGCAATTTGTTCTAGAATTATTGAATGACTGAGCCTATACCAAAAAGTATATTCTATCTGTGTTTACTGTTTACTGTTATTGTATATAATCTTGATCTACTGTACAAATCCAAATTGATGATTAACAATTAAATTTTGACTATAAGTTACTGCCTATGAGTGTCTGTCTTTAGCTATATGTCTCCATGCATTAGTCTATTCATACGTGCTTTTGTGTACATATATGCGTTGTGATGTATGGTGGGAAAGTAATTAAAAAAAAGAGTAAAAAGTAAGTTCTGCGTCATAGGACACGAGACCCGGTGCCGCGTCCTTCTCCGCCATGTTTACCACAGTCACAAATCTGCAATCATAATGATTTGTACAAATCTCCAATATCCTCCATCGTTCTGTAAACAAGTATGGATATTCTCTAATGTGCCCACGTGATATTCTCCATCGTTCTGTAAGCAGGTTTCGATATTCTTTGATGTTCTCAAGTGTTATTCTCCATCGTTCTGTAACCAGGTTTCGATATTTTCTAATGTGCCAAAGTGTTATTCTCCATCGTTCTGTAACCAGGTCTTGATTATGATATTCTTTGATGTTCTAAAATGTTATTCTTCATCGTTTGGTAACCAGGTCTCGATATTCTCTAATCTGCCAAAGTGTTATACTCCATCGGTGACGTACTCCGTCATCAACAGCAACGGACCGAGTTTCGGGTAGAGAACGAGTTAGTTTTGGTCACGTAAATAATGGGCTGAGTTTTTATCCCATAAAGTTGGGTTTCAGGGATGTGTTTGGTGACTCCGCGATGTACCGATCTTTGATCATAGAATATGTTTATCACGTCATGTTAGACATGCACATTGTTTTATTGAATTGAATTGAATTAAAATTTTATTCACCATACAGAGAAGATATACATATAAATCAATGTGGAATGCGTCCATATTGTCTGTATATTGGCGGGAATAAAACCCTTGCAGGTTTGTTTTATCCCTAAGAATATTTATGTTGTAAAACATTAAACAGCGAGAGTATAATTATATATATAAACAGATGGTGAATAGAAATAGTCTGACATTGTGCAGTTGTACCATTAAATATGAGTTGTCCTGTGAAGATAATAAGTACATGTATCCATGTCAGCAATACGTTAAATAATCAGATATAATAAATAATGTGTACCTTTCAAATAAAGTGATATTGAGTTACCGAGTGTGATGATCACTCGCTGTTGCGCTCATAATATTTTTCGTTAGCTCCCTTTTAAATAGAGATTTTGAAGTAATGTACTGTAAATTAGCTGGGAGAATGTTCCAGGTTCGTGGGCCTTTCAATTTCAAACTATAGATAGAGAGTTGAGATGGACAAGATGTTCTGAACAGATTGAAATGTGAGTGCCTGGTTGGATAGTTGTGTACAGATGATTATTTTGTAAAGTAATTATGATACGCGAAAGGAAGAAAACACTTTATGGTGGATAAATTTGTGGACAAATATTAGGGTGAGGTAATCGTTCATTTTTCCCATTGGCAATATATTAGTCTGTTCGAATATAGGTGCAGTATGGGAGTATTTGTCGCTAAAGTTGATGATTCGAATTAGTCTGTTCTGTAATAAGACAAGTGGTTGAACATGGGAGGAGTAAGTATTGGCCCAACACACATTAAAATAAGAAATATAGGAGTAAAATAAGGAATAATAAAGAGTCATTAATGTTTGCTTGGTTAGGTAGTGTTTCGTGTTATTGATTACACCAATATTTCTCGACAGTTTTGAACTTATCCAATTCAGTCTATCATAGATGAAACTTCCTAGAAATTTGTAACTGTCTACGTGTTCGATGTCTTGGCTTGAGACGGAAAGTTTAGGAAGATTGGATGCTGATTTTCGTGTTGGTTTGATAATCATGTATTTCGTTTTTTTTATATTCAATGACAGTTTATATATATTACAGGAGAACCAATCTTGAAGATTGAATAGTTCAGCAGACATTGTTATGATTATAATAGATGAATCGGTGTTAGAGTATGTGGCGCTGTATCGTCAGCAAACAATATAATATTAAGAACAGTGGAAGCTTTGAGAATATCATTTATATAAATCAAAAAGAGAAGAGGACCAAGTATCGAGCCCTGAGGCACACCACAGGAAATTGCATGATGCTCAGATAGTGTGTGCTTAAATTTTTATATTGCCTTTTTGAACACATAGCAAACAGAAAACGATTAAGCTGAAATGAAGGACCATGTATCCTCGTTCTGTATCAGCAATTTTGTCTAGACACAATCTTGAGTTGATGCATCTTTGAGAACACTAGTATATTGTTTAAGTTACCTTTGTTCTGTTTTGATATATATATTTGAAAATTTATAATGGTAGATTGTATTTTTATTAAGGTTACAGTATATATGCACCCACCCATGACTTGATCGGTCTCGAGGACAGCTTCACATGGATTCCTCGACCCATTCAGACCGCCATTGGCACAACTCGACCCCAAAGCGTCCATTCCAGTTTCCTTTTTCCACAATTCCCTCCCTGCGATGAGTGCCATAGCCTTACTTTCACTCCACATCCATCTAGTCGGATGGTCTCCCACGAATGCTTCACCAGGACACTTCAGACGACCAAATCGGATCAACACTGGTCCACCGCGACCCCAAAACGTTCACCTCAGGTCACTACGCATGCACACGGTAACTTTGACCTATGACCTCGGAGACCCCTCTAATCGTCACGTGATCTACAGCTCGAGACAGAGAAAACAAGGTGTCACACCCTATACCACAAATGTCCATGAATGAGTCCTCCATTGGAATTCACATTGAACAGATCATTGTCCATTGAGCCGGAATAGATCTAACATGTCAACCCAAGACCTGTGTGAACGTTTCAGTAAAATTTACTTCATGGCCTCGAAATTCCTGTCATCGTGTTCTACAGCGCGAGACAGACAAATCAAGGTACCACAGCCTATAGTAAAATCCACAAGAAAAAAAATATGCCCACCCCAATACTCCTACCCAAAACATGCATTCCTCGGAGATTAACATTGGAAGTCACTGGAGTCTTACATTTTGTATGTAGAGGCAGATGGCCCTTACTGGGCCGTTACGTGATCGGAAGTGACCTTTGACCTTTTGATCCGGATGTAGCCTTGAAGCCGGATGTAACATCACCGGATGTGACCCAAGGCTTGCATGTGACGTCACCGGATCAGGAGCAGAAAACTCTGGGTGCGCATTTTTGCGACAATTTGCCGTTTATACAAAACAAAAAAAACACCCAGAGATGACCGGTCATTGCCGGAGATGACGGATGATTCCCGAAGATTGTCGGAGACGTCTGGACATTGCCGAAGATTATCTGAGATTGTCGTAGAGGTCCGGACATTTTCAAAGATTGCCACGTCAGGTGACCGGAAATGACGTCCTCAGCCTCATTTTCTCCTTCATATATTCTCAAATGTGTTCATGTCATATTATCCGTCGTTCCGTAAACAGGACCCGGTATTCTCTATGCCATGGGTGTTGCTAGCAGGTGGGTCCAGGGGCCGCCTAGGCCCCGGAAGCTCCGGGGTACTAGATCGCCGGTTCTGAGCGTTTTCCCGGAATTAAATCTGAACATAATATATGCAGATTTAGGGTTATATTATACCTGAGATGCATTCTGGGCGATTTCCA
Source organism: Hanleya hanleyi (assembly GCA_036873755.1). NCBI lineage: Eukaryota > Metazoa > Mollusca > Polyplacophora > Lepidopleurida > Hanleyidae > Hanleya > Hanleya hanleyi. Next base: position 102,304 of record JAVTVY010027618.1, read on the forward strand.
ACAAATAAATTAACACATCATTTGTCAAATATCAATATTGTATTTTATTCTCCTTGCCATCTTGAAAACACAATAATAATGCTTTGGACCGATAAACCTCGTAGGCTAACCATGTTAAAAAGATCAAAACTAAACGTCATCATATCACTTTCCGATCCATATGCCATTTCATGACTGTGAGCATTAACTTTTGCTGAAAATATCACAATAATACTGTGTAGAATATCACAATAATACTGTGTAGAATATCACAATAATACTGTGTAGAATATCACAATAATACTGTGTAGAATATCTAACTGTGTATCATGGCCATGGTGAAATACTGACCAGGAAAATGAAACTGATATCACTTATCATTCAGGAAATTAAAACGTGGCCGTGGTAAAATGCTGACCAGAAAAAAAAAATGAAACTGATTTATATCCCGGAAATGAAATATCACGAATGTAGTAGACCGAGGTTGCCGATGCGTCATTATCAAATCCAGACGCATGGAGCAGAAGTTAGTGCTAAATAGTAAATTCGCCTGCTGTAGGCCCTACTCAGAGCTACAGCTCTTGCATAATTAACTTTATGATCATAGTGTATGTTCATGACCACCAAAGCGGATAGTCGCGGTGAACCCATTGTTGAGCGAACTGACGCCTCACTACTGAAACGGATCATGATTGCATTTCTAGAGACGGACTTCATTTCGTTCTTTTCCCTTTTGCTTTTTTTTTCTTTTTTTTTTTTTGCTTTTTCTTCTATTTTTTTTTGGCGCGTCCAAGATGGGGTCGTCCGCCCAGATCTTCGAATGATAGTGCTCCTCGCATTGTGCGCCTTCTCCATATCATGCATATTCATTAGGTCTCAATTTGACGTCACCATATCATACATATTCAATAGGTGATAATTTCACCTCCTAAACAAGAGAGCTCGCCACATACGCACTTTTCATTGCACAGAGGCTTCATCAGTATGTATCTATGAGAAAAATATCTAGAATGTTTTTATCGTACATATCATTAATATCATGAAAATAATGAACACGAGCTAAAACATATTGAGTCTCTTTATGAGGATCACGGTTGCAGTATTTTCCAGCACAAAGGGGGCAGCGGGGCCCGGCCCCTTCAATATGAAAAGGGAAGCAAGGAACACTTTGGCGCCCCCCCCAAATATTTGTAACTGACGTGCCTTGAAATGGGTCAGATATGTGTAGAGAACCGTTTCAAATTCCAAAATTTTCCGGAGTACCCCAGTCTCCCCCATCACATCTTCAGAAGCCCTAAGTATTCATCGTGTTTACATTTGAAACATGTCTCAACTTCTCCATGAAGTTCATTCTGTCTAATCAACGTCACGAACAGTTAAATGGGAAAAGTACTTAGATATTTTCGATATTGAGTGGAACAAAGTGTACTCGAGACCATTCAAATGCACACTCGACAATAGGCTTAGATGGTTCCAATTCCGTCTAGTGCATAAAATATTGGTCACCAATAAATTATTGTATAACATAGGTACCGTATTGTAAATTCTCCCAACTGTGATTTTTGCCAGGAAGTTATCGAGGATTTACCTCATATATTTTAGCATTGTCCGGTTGTAGCAGCCTTTTTGAATGACGTTAGTGAATGGTTTAGATCAGTTAATATTTATCTCTATTTGTCTGAAAGAGTGCTGCTACTCGAAGTGGAAAAAACTGATTATATATTTAATACAATACTTATTGTTATAAAGTGGTATATATATCAGTCTAAAAGACGAAAACAACGTCCTAATATCAATGCATGTAAAAAGCAGATAGAATTTTTGTATAATACCGAAAATTTTATTTTTCGGAAAAATTGTGAATATCAAAGGTTTGAAAACCGATGGACAGATTTTTCCAGATTAGTACGTGACAACTAACTGTAGCCTAAGGACTAGCGTTACCCAGAATTTGAATTTAATGGACCATAGTAAAAGGATCAATACACATGCTATTCGTATTTTATTTTCCTTTGTATTCGTTTATATATATATATATTCTTTTTTTGTATTTTTGTGTGTGCTTTATTTTTTTCAAGTTTAACTGTCTTTTATTCACCTGTATGATTTATTTGTGGCAAAATAAATTTCTTATAAAAAAAAATATAAAAAAACGTCACGAACAGCATGATGTCCATCAATAGTTCGCCGTCAAATAATCTCGGAACAGTCCTTATATGTTTTGTACATACATGTATAATTAATGAATTACTGAACCATCTACGGCATAAAAGTATCTACGCCTTGCGAAAAAAATATCGGTAGGGGGGCCTACTAATTGTGTGAAGATCACTTCCTTGTTGTGTGTAAACCAGTATGCCTGAACACTAGTATTTTATTCGTTGAATATTTATGGTCTAAATTTGTGTTCACACTGTAACTTTAAACTTGGGTGGGTGGGTATAGTTGACAAATATCATCAGCGAATTATTTTCGAAGCGACGTTGGGGAAATTTCATTGAAGAACGTACGCCCATTGGATTTGTTTGTGTTTTTTTTTAGCTCTTATGAGTCGGTTTTATTGCGACATATGTTATCCCTTTCAAAGTTCTCAGAAGCGCCAGACTGCGTTAAATCAAGTCTGAAATCCCTCTCTGTCCCACCCCCGTCTGCATCCCCCCCCCCCCCTTCCCTAATATCGCTCCGCCGCGCCTGTGAGGTCAGGGTATGGCAGGAAATTAAAAACTGTTGTAACTCAGCTTGACATCATTAGTTTAATAAAAATAAGTACTGGTATTTATTAATTTACATAATTTATTTATGGAAGAAATACGCAGGTCCCTATCGTCCAATATCCCACAGGCCTGCAGTCAACTGACTGGGGCGACAATACTTCATCTTTATGGCTTTGAACAATTTTGTTGTAATGCTGAACAGCCAAATTTTGACGAGCAACTAGGCGGGTGTTTTGCTAAGAATATTGTTAGGTTAACATTATGTTTCCTATTGGGGAGAAACGGAACACAGGGGGTCCTTTTAGCTTCACATCACATTCTGTTTTTCCCCTACCCGCCCTTGTCAAATATATAGATATGCACCTAGCCTATCCATCGTACCTCCCACAAGAGTCGATCACGTGTGATGCTGAATAGCCAAATTATGACGAGCAACTAGGCGGGTGTTTTGCTAAGAATATGGTAAGGTTAATATTATATTTCCTACTGGGCTGAAACGGAACACAGGTGGTCCTTTAGCTCCACATGGCATTCTATTTTTTCCCCTACGGGGGGGGGGGGGGGCGGAACATCAATCAAAAAAATTGTTTTGCCTATAAACTAAATAGTACCAAGTTAAACAGCATTTTGTCGGTTATTTTTTAATACTGAGTATGTACCTTTAAAATCCACCTCATTGCATATCATGGCCACACTGTATAGAGCACGAGTTATCGCTCAAATTTAGGGGTTCCGTTTTGCCCCACCACCCCCAAAAAGTCAGCATGTCGTCACTTAAAAAAATATTTAATTTGAAACAATATGACATCATCTCCATTACACCAAACCAGTTTTTACATTCGCACGTCGAACTTCCCAGGTTCAAAGTGAAAACGTATAGAAATTGGGTTTGATCAATTGAAGAACATATGGGCTACGTAACTGTTATGTCTTATGCCTATTAACTATTATGCAGGCCGAAATAAAAAAAATCGATGTGATAGTTAGCATCTTACTCTTATACATTTCACATGTTTTAGCAGTATTTTGATTCTGTTTCTACATTTATAAGCTAATATTTTCATGTTACGAATCCATCATACTCGTGATGATATTATATTTCTTGGGTTCGTTACGTATGGATTCATGTCTCATATCATCCCAAGTTATTGTTCGTCGAAGCTACGGAGTATACACACCTGCAATATGGAGATAGGTGTCAGATGCATGGGTGTTATCAAAGTCGTGGCATACAAATCAAATAAATCACTCATAATCTATATCTGTATCAACGTCATGAATACCAATATTTCTGTATCGATAGGCCTATTGCTAGAGTAACGGAAGTTAAATATCTGTATAGAAAAATCAATCTTATTAAAATCATATCCAAATATAATCGCAGAGAAATAAATCTTATTTTACTCATTGTCAAGAACTTAGAATAAACATCATAATTGCCGCTTTCAAAATCTTTATTTTCACAATATTCAAGAACAATATCACACATATTTATTCGAACCGTATCAAGTGTTTGAGTAAATGTGTATCTTCCGTTACCTCCCAAGGGCTCTGTTATCAGTGCCTTTTCTTTTGTATACAGAGTTTGTGAAAAACCATGCCGGTGCCCAATGACGCTATGATACAATAATCCACAATTACAGCAGGGTTTTACAATGGTTCCACTCAGCATGCCAATTACCTATTTACATGTTTAATCATATTCCCACTCATATAACATCCCTACGTTTTTTGTTTTTTTTTGTGGAATCCAAAATCTATAGGTCAGCTAGGACAGTGAACTTGGCATACATAAACACAATTTTTCGGCGGTCGTCTTTATAGATTACTAAAATTCTGAGAATATTTTAAGTATTACACGGGCAAATATATATCTTTCTTGTTTTAGTGTTGTTTACCAACTATGTGAAATGCTATAGTTCAAAATTACCGTTTCACGCCCCCTCAAAAATGTCACTTGTATAATGTTTCAGATGCTGCGTTTCCTATGGCAGTAATCATTGAATTTCACGCATTTATTCCATCTGTACTTCGCCTCATCATGATAAAGTCATTAGGTTGGATGACTGAGTGTCTATATCACAGGGGCTCGTTATAGTAATTGGTTGTGTTGATTCACGGATGGGGGAGGTCCAGGTCGGTATACTTTTCTTCACTACCTCGCCCCCCCCCCCAATCAACATAATTAATCAATTAACAACGGCAACGAGTCTGAGGCCCATGGGTTTATCGTGCTGTGACCTCAATTGAAATAGACCGGGTATTATCATTTAACATCAGACTAGATGATAACAGTTAAGTTTTTTTTAAAGTGGTCTATCTGTCTTCTTGTCCTCATGTTGTAAATGTGACACATGTAGGGGTATTATATGGATGGGCCGATCAAACTGTACATAAACCTGTACTTGGCTTCATCATTGTGGATATACTACTATCTTTATTTTTATTATGCGAAATGACATACATATTGGATACATTCGGCAAATAATTCATGAACGAATCTAGCAAAACTGTAAGCTATGTACAAATACAAGGTAACATATTGTTATGCAGTATTACTGTATCAATGACATATCTTTTGAAATACTTTCTCAAATAATATTTACATTAAGCAATTATATTTTATATTACAGCGAACTAATTCTGTTATCACATAAATCTACAAATCAATATAATTCTACTGGGTGGGGGCAGGGTACACGAAACAGAGTGCAAAGGGGCTGGTGCAGCACAGGGAGAGGGAGCACAGAGGCTGGTGCAGCACAGGGAGAGGGAGCACAGAGGCTGGTGCAGCACAGGGAGAGGGAGCACAGAGGCTGGTGCAGCACAGGGAGAGGGAGCACAGAGGCTGGTGCAGCACAGGGAGAGGGAGCACAGAGGCTGGTGCAGCACAGGGAGAGGGAGCACAGAGGCTGGTGCAGCACAGGGAGAGGGAGCACAGAGGCTGGTGCAGCACAGGGAGAGGGAGCACAGAGGCTGGTGCAGCACAGGGAGAGGGAGCACAGAGGCTTGTGCAGCACAGGGAGAGGGAGCACAGAGGCTGGTGCAGCACAGGGAGAGGGAGCACAGAGGCTTGTGCAGCACAGGGAGAGGGAGCACAGAGGCTGTGCAGCACAGGGAGAGGGAGCACAGAGGCTTGTGCAGCGCAGGGAGAGGGAGCACAGAGGCTGGTGCAGCACAGGGAGAGGGAGCACAGAGGCTGGTGCAGCACAGGGAGAGGGAGCACAGAGGCTTGTGCAGCACAGGGAGAGGGAGCACAGAGGCTGGTGCAGCACAGGGAGAGGGAGCACAGAGGCTTGTGCAGCACAGGAGAGGAGCACAGAGGCTTCAGCAGCACAGGGAGAGGGAGCACAGAGGTTTGTGCAGCACAGGGAGAGGGAGCACAGAGGCTTTGTGCAGCACAGGGAGAGGGAGCACAGAGGCTGGTGCAGCACAGGGAGAGGAGCACAGAGGCTTGTGCAGCACAGGGAGAGGGAGCACAGAGGCTGGTGCAGCACAAGGAGAGGGAGCACAGAGGCTGGTGCAGCACAGGGAGAGGGAGCACAGAGGCTGGTGCAGCACAAGGAGAGGGAGCACAGAGGCTGGTGCAGCACAGGGAGAGGGAGCACAGAGGCTGGTGCAGCACAGGGAGAGGGAGCACAGAGGCTGGTGCAGCACAGGGAGAGGGAGCACAGAGGCTGGTGCAGCACAGGGAGAGGGAGCACAGAGGCTGGTGCAGCACAGGGAGAGGGAGCACAGAGGCTTGTGCAGCACAGGGAGAGGGAGCACAGAGGCTGGTGCAGCACAGGGAGAGGGAGCACAGAGGCTGGTGCAGCACAGGGAGAGGGAGCACAGAGGCTTGTGCAGCACAGGGAGAGGAAGCACAGGCTGGAACTACACAAGAAGAGAGAAAAGAAGCACAGAAGCGGGAGTTGCACAGCTAGGGAGAGGGAACACAGAGAGGGGAGCGGCTAAAGGACATTGAGAACGGGAGCACCGGATCGGGAGCTACACAAAGAGAAAGAAAAGAAGCACAGAGTCGGGTACAGCACAAGGACAGTGAGAAAGGGCCGGAGTAAAGATGACAAACACCTCTTTGCATGATAACGGATACAGTTATGTCAAGAAATCATTTTTGAGAGAGAAGGAATAAACTGATCATGAACGGGATTCCAACCCAAGAACCCGGGTAAACGAGACGAGGCTCTATCGACTGAGCTATTACTGTCCATGGGTGAATTGTCCCACCCCCTCTCTCTCGGTCAGCAATAAGCCATACCAAATAATAATTTCTTCATTATCAAGCCTGTTGCGTACTTTGCAACACCGAGAGTGATGGTTGGTCATCTCAGGGATAACCCATGGCTTTAATTCACATGGAACGTCTGGAAGGGATGTTCGGTTTGAATCCCGCTGACGACTAGCTTCTTATTTCTTTTTCGAAATCATTTCATTTACATATTCGCTCATTTGTCATGGTTCTCTTGGCATAAACAAATGGTCTTCTGTTGTTCTGTTGCTGCGATTCCATTGTACCCTTAACCAAAGATGATTGCGTCTGGTGTGAGGTTCTGTAGGCACCAATTCCTGGGTGAGTTTTCTATATAGACAGTGAACTGATAATGAAGGAGCATTTGACGTGATGTAATAATTATTCTAACGGTATAAAATATATATAGTGAGCAAATCCGTCGAGGGCTGAATTACCATACCCTGCATGCCGACGAGCGGGGTGAACCAGGAAGGATTTGTTAAACGAATATACCTGGATAGGTCATCAGTTTGGCCAAATATATCGTCCCATGATATGTAATGAATGTTGTTGTCAGACGCCATATTCCCAAGTTTTAGATTGACAGCCTGGAGTAAAGGCATCAAATCATCCCTGTAAAAGGCGAAACAGTTTTCCTAATTCATTATTTACATTATTAGTTTACAAACAATTTCAAGGGTTACCAGAAATTGTGAGAAACAAATTTTCTCAGCCTTTTGTCAGTCTGTTGGCGATTTTCATCCACAAGCTTGGAGTATTTTCATGGAAATTCACCCACATGCCAATCTAGATTCGAGGAAGATATTGAAAGAAGAAAAATTTATAAACATAATAATTTCGTATAGTTAACTGGGTGACGGGTGGGGGGGGGGGGGATTTGGTTTTAATGTCACACTCATGTTTGTTTTACTCATATGGTGAATCAGTTTGGATGGTGTAGAAAGCCGGAGTACCCGGAGAGAACCACCGTCCGTCGCCAACTATCTGGGAGCAGCCCAACTGACAGTCCAGTGTAAGTATGATTTATTTCATTTAAATTTTTTTGTTATCTTCCTCGTGTCTATATGACAATTGTATGAATTTTGTAGGCCATACTCCAAGCCATTGGAATGAAATAGCTAAAACACTGACAAGGAGTGGCATAACTTGTCCGTTAAGATTGTCGGGCGAACTTGCCCATTAAGTTCTATTTCCCTTCGTACATATATATTGTATATTGAAAAAATACAAAACACCTTCTGGAATGTACGAAAGCCGAGAGGGGACTTGTGACTTCCGAATTCTGTCTTCAGACTTAGGATGTTTTTCTTTTATTTTCATCTTTTTTTTGTCGTATTGTTCACGTCAAATGTAGTGAATTCTATCAAGTTTCACTCAACGTCAACCAAATATGATCCCAACACTCCCATTGGAGGCGATTCCAATAAACACAAATGAATGACTTGAACGTCAACCTTTCGACTTTCGACCTCCCACCTCTGACCTCGAAGCCTGACGTCATTCTTTCTCACTCCTGTTGCAAGCGGTATACGCCATCCCTTAGTACTTGATGCTTATATAATTATTTTTCATGAACATTATTAGTCTGCATTCATCGAGAAGAAGTAAATCGTGTGCTTAGTTATTCATTCAGTATTCACCTGTCTATCCTAGGTAAGATTCCTGATATGACAATGGGACAATCATATTTGAATCTCAACGTGTTCACCAATCTCTTGTAGTTGTCCATAATGGAATCCATCGTCATGCTAGGTGCTACTAAGTCGTTGGTTCCGACATGTACCAGCACGACATCAGCCACGCTCTCAACAGACTTGTTAATAACTAAGATGGAAAACGCACAAATAATTATTTATTGCATGTTACGATGTGCATTTGAATGATAACCTAATTCCCAAAACGGCAAAAAAATGGTTCGACAAATCAACTCGGCCAACGAATTTCCCGGTGATGTAATATTGATTCGCATGTTCGTTATAGTGTTAATGCGTTAAGACGGGCGTTATTCCTAAGAGTGTCACACCGACATAGAGGTGGTTGTTGTGTTAACAACTACCGCTGACACAGGCAGTTTGAACACTTTATCATTAGAAAAAGTGGAATATACCGTGCGAGGGGGTGGCTGTTGGCTCACAAACATCCACATCAGGCTACAAATTATGGAACAGCAGTTTAAAATGGGTTAATACGACACCCTTCTCCGACGTTTTCCGAACTCCAGCTCTTCTCTTCTTCTTAAGCGTTGGACTCACACGTTATAATAGCCGATCAGAAAAGTGATATCAGTTACGCGTTAAGGTGGGCGCTGATTGACGACATACTGCGGCTCTATGTCAATATGTGCATGCGCGCGATGGCTTGAGATATCAATGTGCTGTGGCGGCCAGGAATACCTTACTGTGTCATTACTGCACTTTAGTGTGACCACTTTCCTTGGATACTCCACACGACCCGTGCGATGCCCAAACACGCTTGCCTATATAACGATGAAAGATCGAAGTAATGCGTCTAGCATTACACCATCCCAATAACCATAAATGTAATAGATAGAGCGTGCCTTCCGTCCTGACATCTCATTCTATGTTACAAGCTATGTGTTACTCTTTTTGAAATAATTCAGCTATCATCATGAAAATTGACAGCAGGGACCAGAAACGGGGTACGAATAGGTCAAATGAGGTGAAACCTAGCAAAATGAATATTACTTATTGATGCGTAAAGTGTTCAACCCATTTCTACGGCCGGGTAAACTAGTGGAGGCTACAAGGTGTTAGGTTAAGGCATATATTATGCACCACACACACTGGAAGTGGAAGCGTCTTAAACAATTTTAGGGTCGTGTGAACTGACTCAAACCTTTTCAAACCTCCAAGGGATAAATATTTTACGAAATTGCCACACTCACATCAGAAGTGGAAACGCTCCACACAATGATATCACAGATGAGCAATATGTACTACCAACATCACCACATTCCGCCATATGTAGGCTAACTTCAACATTTGTTGAGCACCTTTGATGTTTAATGCCCGCGAGTAGACACCACATCGCCCAGAATGTGTCAAGTCGTTTGACTCAGATCCAGAATCAGCACTTATTTAAACTCGTTCTAGTCCTTGTTAACCTCATTGTGACTCATTCAAGGTTGACGGGTCCCGTTGTCTTCAACAGATGAGATTACGATATACATAGAGGATGCTCTCAATCGTCAGATTCACTTTTAATGATTGAATTCAGGAATGAAACTTTCACGGAAATGGACCACGCTTTCATACCTTTTCTGTCAACCGTTGAGAGGTCTATTCAGTTAATTGTTTTATACAGACGCTGGTGTCATATAATATTACGGGTTGTCATCTTTTGAATCAAATAAGTGGGAATTGCTCATTTTTTTGCAAGATGTGACCTCTTCTAATTCAAATTCTGACATTGAGATGATTTGACAAGATGCCAACCGGATTACTTTAAAAGAGTCTCATACGGAGTATGGAATAGGACCGATACTCATTAAATATAGCAAAACCTATTTCTAGAAATGACCCCCTGTCGAACAGTCCATCTAAACGCCGTTATGATGACTTAAGATTGAAACATTAAATGTTGGTATACCTTCACTGACATCCAATATGTTCCCACCAGGAACTGAATGGAGGTTGATGGAGATCCCATTGTCAGACCTCAAATACTTGAGAATGGAATCACTGTACACGTGTGCCTGAAAAAAAATTAGCCCAGTACAGTTAACAAAATTGGCTACTCAATTCATACGCTTGATGTTTAGATGTATGGTGTAGTTCAACAAATGTTTTCTTCGTATCTACTCATTCGAATAAAATAGGAACCAAGAGCCGAAAACGGAAAAAGCACGCTTAAACGACTGGCCCCCATTTCATCCGAACATGCAGCTTATGATTACCACCACATGGGGTAGTAATGTTGGTTTATAACTACTGTTTCTTTTCAAATAATATTATCATAGATTATACTCTTTTGAAGGGGACAAAGAAGGGGCACCGTGTCGCGCATGTGGCGCGGGTCGTCCAGAGGACGCGAACCGGTGCGCCTGTTTTGCCCCCTCCCAAAGAAACCCTTTCTTGAACGTCTCCACCGCACCCACTGTACTACTTTTGACCGTTAAAATGACGAGAAGATGGTTTCGTCGGAATACCAATATTCGAGGGAGATTTTTTTGTCTTTTTGAAAGAGTTAGAAAGGAAATTGTGTCAACTAAAATATTCTCTGAAAAATGCGCCAAAGTACTCGAAGTGAAGAGTAAATTTCAACATTTCCCGGCTGAGCATCACCGGACACTCCACTTCGTGGGATGGAACCAGACCCCATCTCCCGGTCGTACCTCCGATTTGGTTCCCCAATGTTGAATTGTTTCCACAGCGACTGTCTCGCCGAGAGACGAACGGAGTGCCGGCTCAGGGTGTGTGCGCAACATGACTGGGAATATACAAATTATATCTAACGAAGTGCACGTGGTCTAAGGGCCGTTGAAATAGAATGACATCACTATTCGGCGTGCTGTGGGCGCATTGATGGGTGACAATGTGTGTCTGTGTGTGTGTATGTGTGTGTGTGTGTACGAGTTAGGTTAAGTTTGTATGGCATAATAGAGGTTAGGTGTGTTAGTCGTGGGAAATCGCTCCCACTTACTCCCATATCACGCTACCAAAACACTCGAAATAAGTCGGTCCGTTGTCGATTGACACGCTCTCAATTCTCTCTCCCTCCCATTTCAGTGAAAGGGCAAAAGTCACTGGTAGGGAATTTACTTCCAACATTTGCTTATTACTAGATTAGCATCATAAAGCATCCAGACAAGTACATGCTTTAGAGCTTAACATGAATTATACAGAAAAGCAAACATAGCTGAAGACAGACCTTTTCTTCGCAGAAAATTCACTCTATATTCTTTCGTTGGCACTATATTAGCGTGCGATTTTTTTTCTATGCGCTTCCTATAATTGCTGAGAAGACACAATTAACACAGAAGACATGTTTTATGTGCGAGTTATATCTCCAACAATTTATAAAGCTGACTAACTCGGGAAATTCTAGATTCAGCAAGGTAGAATGTTGCATATCATTAAATAAGTTCACAGTGTTAAATTTTCGATGAAAATTGATAAATTCGTTGTATGAATATTTCTATAGAGAAAATGAGTGCTTTATAAAAAAAGAATATGTATCAAGAAGATCTTGTGACTCCGTGAGGAAATCTGGTGATTCAGTCACGGACTAGTTTTACCAGTATGATGACCCAATAGTCATTTGTTATGAGAAGGCAAATGTTATCATCCTTACGTATAAAGTATATAGTAT